>JAHBBA010000936.1:0-142592 GCA_018806925.1 Skeletonema costatum | reverse complement strand
TGTCATTGAATGATACAATTTGGTCGAGACATTTTTCACTCATGTCACAATAACCTACTCGATAAGAGAATGGCGTTGCTTTGGTGGTAGCATTTGAGTATGGCTTGGTTACTACCCTACAATATAGGTCACCAATCTTCTCAGCGATCTCATGGATTATCTGCCTCTTGACTTCATCAGTTTCATCACCCTCCAATTCGACTGTAAATAAGACACCTTGTACTACATAGTTCTTGGAATTCCTCAAAAGAACACCTTTGGTATCAAGAACTGAAGCCATCCCAAGAGATGCAATGCCTAGATCGATAAGTTCTCCAATAGCATTTTCAATTTAAAGGTCCAGGCTGCTGCGCCATCAGAAGAACGCACAATTCGGAGGAGGCAGACATCTCCCTTTACCCACTGCATGGTGAGAGAAAGTTGATTATTGCTTGATGGCGTCTGTGGTGTTTTTGGAGACTTTGGGGCACCTCTTTTAGGTAGTGATTTCCTGGGAGGAGTACAAGCAGTCCCCATGATGAAGTTGGTTCTATGGGGTGATGGTTAGTGATGCCGCAGCTGCATGTGAGAAATCAGAGTGTCACAGTTATGTATTAATACGGCAGTAGTCACTGCAGCAACCATTTCGAGGAGTGCAGAAAAGGAATCTACATGAAATTTGGGTCCAGAGAGCGATTGGGATTGTTATTAGACTTACTATTAGTGGTATTATTGTTGATTTGCTGTGCTGCACATGCCGCACATCGGTGGATGTGGATTGTGAGGCTTGTCAAAAAAAGGGTGACGAAATCGGCGATAATTTTGAAGAAACGAGAAAAGACAGCATCTCCAAATCAGCGATATTTTTCAGAAACAAGAAACATAAAATCTCAACGGGTGTAAAGTGTTACTTTTCAGTGCTCCAGAGATCAGTAACTCTAAGGATGATCAACTTCGTCAGTTGGTACTGTCGCCGGAGGCCTGACCGATGAATTTGCTAACAACTAAGATTGTAAGCTTGTTGGCTCATTTCTTTCTTCCAGCCAAATCTTGTATAAGTTCCTCGTTCAAGTAACTGTCCATTCTAAATTCTGGACAGACTGAAATACAATCTTTTGGCTGCTGTTCCTCACTTCACCTTGGCTTTCTCTTTCTCCCCATCCACACCGGCTTAACTTGAAGGCGTACGAGATGGTGTGTCATCGTTGTGCGATCAAGTCAAGTTGAAGTGGGACAGGATAGAATAAAGTAACATCCAATAACCTTAAGTGAAACTAAAGAACGTGAACCGAGAGATGTCTCTCGGAGCATGAACCGCAGAGCATCGCAGCAACCAGCGATAACTCTGACAACTATAATGGGGGAATCGCCCAGCTCGATTTCCTAATCTTGAAGTAATCAAATATTCGTAGAAGGGATTTGCCGAATCCTGGAAGAGATACCCGAAAAGCGGATCTGAGCCCCAGCCAGACTCGTTCCCCGAGACGAAGCAACGCATGTCCATATATAGATCTGTACTTTGCTTTCGCCCGTTGACTCAATGCTTTCGCCCGTTGAGTAGGAACAATGAATTACTGGGGGGCAGAACTTTATAACCGAGGACCTAGAATCTCCGATTCATAGAGTCTCCGATTGCCGCTGCAACAGGTATTAACGACAGACCATTTTCAGAACCGCTTCTGAAACTTCCCCCACCAAGTTCTCCCAGATGTAATAAGCAGTATGTAATAACATCTGGCGGCGTAATGCCATTCCTACTAGTTGCTTTGCTCAACCCCGGCTGTGCTCGGCTCCACAGTCTCCACGAGCGTAGGAAATAGCACTACAAAAACACCGCATTGGCGATGAGTCCAGTGCAGCGTAGTGTTGTGTCTCAGTGTCGAATCTAAATTATTCGAGCTCACTGAGTCGAAGACATAATAACTCCAACGAGTCTGAAATGTTCATTTCTGGTATTGAATTTGTTACTCGACCAAACCCCAGAGTAAAAATTGATCTGACGTGACATCACTGAAGGAATTGCTGAAGTGTCTGCAATCCCCTGTTGAAATCTACATCCGCCCGACGTCGACGGAGTGCATGGTGGAAGACTGAACCCCCATAGATTTCGACTCGGTGTGTCACATCCCCAAGTCTTTTGAGAATTAGAGTTCCATCTAATTCTGATAACAATATCATCCAGATGATCCAATCATCCCGAATGACAACCTCAATGAGAAAAACAACCAAGTTGTTTCACCTCTCCTAGCCCGCAGGACCACACCAGAAAACAGAGCCCAAGGTCTACCTCTGTGTATCATAGTGATCCAATCCATCACGTCTCTACCGAATCATCGGAAGTGAGGATTCCTGAATGTACTGACAAGCTTTGGTACTTCCTCTTCAATTTCTGGAAGTATATCCATCGGTGCATCGTCGTCGACGGCACCGATACCTAAGGATCACAAAGTAGATCCTACTTGTCCCCCCCCCAAATAATGCCCCAAAGCATGCGTGTACTCGCTTCTCGAAACATCGCAGACAACCACGATGTAAAATTTCATCAATAGAGATGGGGACGTGCAGTGGTGGATCCGATTGTGTACTTGTCCAAACGTCCTCCATGCGCTCAACCGAAGACCAAGACTGCATGCGAGGAAAGAGCAAACCAACAGCGAATACATCCTTCATTGACAAAACACCACAGAGCAGAATCATCCAGTACAAATCATGTAATATTTGATGCTCTCCAGCATTGCATCTACTCAGTACAACAACATAGTCGTGTAGGACGCATTCAGCAAAGAGTAAAGAAGTATTCAGGCAGAAGAGCCAAGCTCTTCAGTCCGATTACATCTACCTTCTCTAGAATGATGAGAGTATTCCCGAGGACCAGATGGGATATGTCTGCCCATCCACGTCCTCGAATGCGAGAGTTATGTCTCACGCAACCCCCCTCAACATTATCCAAAACAGCATCCAACTGTCTGATTTGATACTCTCAAATATATTCAGTCCATGATGAAAAGTAAAACATGGCACCCCCAGAACTCCCCTTTGTAGAATTTATCCCCCATGCAGCATTCAAGGAAGACATGCGCAGAGGAGGGAAAGGGCTCTTGAGGGTAAACACATTCCGCTCTTAGAATCATAACATTCATTCGGAAGAACAAACTCGTCTTGTCTTCCCCAGCAGCGAGTCCGGCCATGCTGAGGCTACCCTATGCAGCACTACGTAAACCCCATCTCAACACGAAGAGCATTAGCTCTCACACGATGACTTTGATAGTATTTTCTCCGACGTGATAGATTTGCAAGTGTATAATAAACGTGCACACCACTCATCCGTGGACTGCATGGAGGTGATGACAATAAATATCAACACACCGTGCCAACTGCTATCATCTCAAGCATAGATGTCGCTTTGATACTCTTAATAATCAAGTACAAGAGTATTCCTTCATGTTGTGAAATCAACGAACACCAAATGATATAGAAATCATGTTGTTGTGTAATAACAACATATCATCTAATGCCATCAAACCCCCCGTCAAATTCACTCAAAGCGACGGCCAAAGCATGCTTGTACTCGCTTCTCAAGCTCTCCATCCGAAGAAGTAATAGTATTCCCCGGCGTAGCTGATGATAAAATAGTACATACTCATCAGGTGGTTAATAACACAAAGTGAACCCCCCACAGCGCACCCCAAAGCCAACTGTTGCATAGATTGTTGCTTTGCTACTCTTACTTCAGCAGGAAAAGAGTATTCCCTCTCGTGTTGTGAAACCCCACGAACCATTTGATAGAGGATATCATGACAATTCCTTTTATCATCAACCCCCACCAAAAGAGCCCCAAAGCGACCACGGCAACTGATATTGTGGCTACCCAACTTAGTTTGTCTGAGTTATATTAATATTGAGTTTGTCAGAGTTATCAGAAGATAAACCACGGTGTGCCTGCAGGTCCTGCTTAACGACCGCCTCCATTCCACCGTATTCACCAAACACATGCAACACCATGCTGACCCGTTCAGACCCGTTTTAACCCCCCTCGAGAGCTCCCGTTAGAAGAACGGTTGCATGTAGTTTAACTGCTGGCAACGGGAACCATGTCCAAAGACAAGGCGGTAAAGTAGTTCCCGGTCCCTCCCCGGATGCAGGAGGGCAATTTTAAGCCAAAGCAGATCAGAGAGAGAAAGAAAAATACAGAGAAAGAACCCAGTGACGCCCAAAAAAGTAGCAGGGATTCTATAATCGACCCGACATCAGTGCTCCAGAGATCAGTAACTCTAAGGATGATCAACTTCGTCAGTTGGTACTGTCGCCGGAGGCCTGACCGATGAATTTGCTAACAACTAAGATTGTAAGCTTGTTGGCTCATTTCTTTCTTCCAGCCAAATCTTGTATAAGTTCCTCGTTCAAGTAACGGCCTGTCCATTCTAAATTCTGGACAGACTGAAATACAATCTTTTGGCTGCTGTTCCTCACTTCACCTTGGCTTTCTCTTTCTCCCCATCCACACCGGCTTAACTTGAAGGCGTACGAGATGTAGGTACATATGTAAAAATAATATATATACTTAAAAATACCAATACCTTGCATTCCTGCGCAGTCTCAAGAAATTCACGTAAGTTACTATGACTTTGTCTAGCCTACTCACATTATTGGATACAGAACTTACACATACACGTACAGTATGGTAGTAACTTCCCCTACTGGACGGACAGTCAGACAGTCAGACAAACACTGTTAAGCTCTGGCCCTGCGCGGCAAGGTAGGGAAAAGCTCAGTCCGCACGAAGCCTGGATGGTAGAAACTTCCCCTACTGGACGGACAGTCAGACAGTCAGACAAAACTTTTGGCAGAATTCTGGGTTAAGCTCTGGCCCTGCGCGGCAAGGTAGGGAAAAGCTCAGTCCGCACGAAGCCTGGATTAACACTTTGCATTAGCTGAACTTTATTTCTGTGATAGGAGGATCGCCTTGCATTGTATGTTGCTGCTGTTGCATTGGCATCAGTCGCTGTGGCGGACGAGCAGGCATTTGATTCATCGGCTGACCTCCATACATAGCCATTGCCTGCGCCATGGCATTTTGTTGAGCGACGAGTGCTGCATTTTGCTGAGATGCCAGATTATTCGGTTGTGGCATCATCATAGGTGGCGGTAGCTGGGGCTGAATCATCATCATTAGTTGTGGTTGCATCATCATTTGTGGCATACCACTATACGCCGTTGAACCTTGAGCCACTGACATTCCAGGCCCTACAGACATAGCGCTTCCCATTCCAGGCCCAACAGACATGCCACCACCTAGCATCATCGGTGTCCTCATCATAGGACCAACCGACATTCCACCGCCCACTCCAGGACCCACTGACATTCCTCCTCCCTTTAGCGAGCGCAGACTACTCATAATAGACATAGCATCAGCACCTTGACCTTTTGCACTCAACTCCGCAGCACTGAGAACGCGATCGTGAGGATTTTCTTTCAGCACACCATATACCCACTCTCCCTGGGCAATCAACCCGAAGTCATACTTCATCATGCCCTTTCCATGAGGAATTTTGTCATTATTCACTTCACCCGTGTATCGGCCTGCATCACCATTCAGATCGACCCACTCCATACCTCGTACATATGTCGTATCATTCTCGTCGTGTTTATCGTTTTTGTGAGCATTCCAGGGCATTGTTTTTCCACTCTTAACCGCAACTGTACCCTTGCCTCCCCACGACGTAAATCCGCCGCGGATGCGAGCGTACTGGGTCGCTGCCTCTTCGTCTTGACCACCATCTGTCCAAGTTCCTTCATAGAAGATTCCGTTGTCATACTTCATTGATCCTTTTCCGTTTGGGCGACCATTATCATTGACTTGACCAGAGTAAATGCCAGGATCACCGAAATTATCCGTAAAAGGCATATTGTTCACAACGTTGTTAACCTCACGATCGTTATAGTCGAGCTTTTCTGGGGCTCGGCCGAACAATTTCCTCCCAGCACCAAGACTTCTTTCCCTGGAGGTTCTTCCAGTGCTTGATGCCCGTCTTCCCCTACTTGAATCTCTTTCTGGAGAATTTGATCTACTAGACCCACGTTGTCTACTAGTGTTTCTTTTGCCTTTAGTAAAGTATTGTTGCCAATTCTTCTCTGATGGACCTTCAAACAAATTCTGAAATGATGGATTAGATGCAACAGGCTGATGTGTCTCCATAGGAGAATCATTCGGCCGATGCAAAAAAGGAGGAGGCGGTGGAGGTGATGGCCGGTTGATGTGAGGAGGATCATTATCTTGTGCCTTTTGATGATTTGCAGGACCATTCGACTCAATGTTAGTCCGACTGTTTCCTGATAATGATCGATTATTACGAACAAATGTGGGTGATTTTGAACGAGGTCGTTCTGACACTGATGCAGAAGAGGACATATTCATAAGTGGTTTCCTTGGAGGAGGACCCGGAACAAAGGGTGGACTCTGCTTTTTGTCTCGAGATGGGATCGACCCGTTATTTGATTTTCTTGCAATTCCTTGTCCAACGAGCGATTGAACCGCTAAGCTGAGTTGTCTTATATTTGCATCCTCGTGATCTTCTGCCAGTCCCGCTGTTTCTTTGTTTCGCCAACTTCCTTCGAAAGTTGTGGTTGAATTCTCAACAGTTTCAGATATCCTTCTAAGATCCGCAGCTTTCGATCTAGTTTGGTTGCTGCCCTGATTTTTACGACCAGGTTTGGTCAATTTCCGCAAGTCAACCAGGCGACCTGACGCAGGAGGTGGCCCGTCTGGCATTTCGTAGGTCGCAAAGGAATGTGCACCAGATGGAGGTCCTGGTGGAAACCCATGTGTTGCGTCATAAGTTGCATCGGAATCGTCATCTCTGAAGCCCTGGCACTCTGAGAACGTCAAGTCTTCATCACAAGGATCATATTGCTCTGGGCAGTCTATCCATACACCAGTAGACTCAGAAGACTGAGACGATCGCCTTGCAGCCGGCTTATTTCGTAAGGATTGGGATTCTACTCCAGGGACTAGCGCAGACGTCGACGTCATGGACGTATCTTCTGCGGAAGGCGATTGACCTCTAATCACAAGCGCACGTGATTCATCCCTGACAGGTCGTTTATATACATCAGAATTTTGACGCTGCTGAGACTGAGGTCGCATCCTGGGTGGAGATAGGGAACGAGTTATCCGTCTTTCATTCTGGAATGTTGACCTACGAAGTGTGGTGCCAACTGGTGTCACTTTTGTGCGGGGGACAAAGTCACTGTTTTGGCGGTTCAATGGTGGACTACTTGAACCACGACGATGGTGACCACTAGAAATACTGCGACGACGAGACATTGGTTGAGGGCGGCGATTTGGACCAAGATTAACACGATTCTGGTGCTGATTGCCATGTGCACTCATTTGTCTACGTCCTCCGCGAGGTTCGGGAGATCGACTTCGCGATAAGAACGAAGGCTGGCGTGGCATCACATGGAAAGAAGACTGTTTTCTCATCGGAGGAAAATCATTTGATGTTCTCCCCCGAGGAGGTGACAAACTACGGAATGAGTCACGCCGATTTTGATTCACTCTGGGAGGAGGACTCCTCATCCTTCTTGCACCTCCAAACTCCCTCATCCTCCGAGGAGAAGGCATTCTTGACCGAGAATGGAATCTCCTACCTCCCCTTGATCTGGAACGTGGAGACGGCGGCGAGACGGATCTTGTGAGTCTCCGACGTGGAGAGGGAGACCTCGATCGAGAATAATAACTAACCGAACCACTTGCACAACTACCTTGTGATGACATGGATCGACGCCGACGTGGAGAAGGAGATCTCGACCGAGAATACGATGAACAACTATGTGAGGATAAGGATCGTCTCCGGCGTGGAGAGGAGATCTAGATCCAGAATAGGAGCTTCCTCTACTACTACTGTGAGGTGACAGTGATCTTCTATTTCTTCTTGGAGAAGGTGAGGGGCTTCTTGATCCAGAATAGAAGCTGCCTCTGCTAGAATGACTTTGTGGCGACATGGATCGATCGGGTGACAGGGATGGACGACGACGAATGTCCTGAGGCGACAATGGTGAATTGCTTCGCACATCTCTTTTTGATGCTGCTCTCTGCTGAAATTGATTTCTACCCCTAGCCTTTCCCGAGAAGATGGGATAAGACTTTTCTCAGTCGGAGCAACAGCACCGACACTGGTGTTGGGAGATATCTCTGTAGTTCCCCCCACCTCCTTTTCATCAGCAGTGTCGGCAACAGTTGCGCTCTTTCCAGAAAATTTACCTCCCAAACGTTTGATGAAAGACTTACTCTTCTCGGGAGTAGACGAGTTTATACCGTCCTTCCAACTTTTGTTCTTTCCGTCCTCCCCATCGCCCTTCCAGTTACTTTTCTGCCCACTTCTTTTTGAGAATGATCTTATCGCCTCCCTACTACCGCTGATTGAATTGAATTGCTTACTCTTCTTCCTTTTGGATAATTCCTTCTTCGTTGCAGGCTGCTTGTCTTCTTTCTTATCAGGCTGCTCTTTTGTAGTCTTCCCCGACTTTTTATTCTTTCTATCTTCGCCGGCATCCTTGCTTTCCTTAACGTTACCACGAGACGATCTGGACTTGGATAGTTTTGACTTATTCTTCCTCCCTCTATCATCTTTATTGCTCCGATGGTGCTTGTTACCATCAATACCAGTATCATTACGGGAAGTAGTAGTCCCAGAAGCACGTGGTCTGGATGATGACCGTTTGTTTCCTTCTTTCGAAATAGACCAAAGGTGAGCCCTGTAATGCCGTCCCTCACTCGCTTTATCCTCTTTCACTCGTTCATTACCCACAGCGGTGGAGGATGTTGATTTTGATGTTCCCGACTTATTGCTATCTTTATATAATGTCAAAGCAACCTCCTTGACTTGATGCACACTATTATTATTCTTTTCATGCTTGTCAGAGGATGACTCTTTATCGTCTGTTATTGTAAGGATGGAGGGTGGCGTGACCACTGCAGAAGCAACGACAAGGGCAGTTTCCTGTCGCTGTTGCTGCTGTTGAGTTGTTGGCAATTCGTTCCGTTTCACTTCCTTATCACCTGCCGCCGCCTTTGCCGACCTTTTAGTAACAGCAGTAGCATCAGGCAGCTTACGACGGGGTATCACAATAAGCCCACCCGGATCCATCCCCCTTGCCTGCCGTTGCTGATGAGGAGAAGGCGTCCTTGATCGAGATTGGTGCGTGCTGCACGTTACTTGTGTCTCCAGTGTTTGTAGTGTGGAGGCTGACAATTGCTTGGATGGACCACTACCGTGGACGCCTCTGTTGCTTCTTTTAGGTGATGATAGTTGCTTCATAAGGATGATAGATGTTGTTTTCTGTGGAAGAGTTCAGGAAGACGAGTCTGTATTGAGAACCCTACACGCACTGCTATGATGCTGCGATTTCTAGACAGCGGCAGAACGGGGCTATGATGTTAGCACCAAATTCAAAGCTGTTCCGTCGTGTAGGTGAAACAAAGGGTGTTTGGGATGTACGTATTCCTCTTGTTAACGGTTGTGCGGGCTGTGGTATTCCTCTCTGCTTCTGCGATTTGTCGATTGTGATCGTGAAGGTAGGAGGGGTTGTGTGTGTGCCACGCAGTAAAGCATGCAGGGCAGGGTACGCCTGCAATAATTTATCGCCGCTCGGCCAGGGGCGCAGATAACTATCCACTCGCAAGCGCATTGGGCCTTTGCTTCTTCTCACTGCGTCCAATTGCAGAGGACTCCCGTCAGCGAACCAGTTGAGACACCGTCTTCTTCTGCATACTTCTTTCTCACACACATTTTTCGATGTCATTCGGTACTGCTTTCTCTAAACTCTGTACATAGGAATTAATATGTCAGTAACGTTCTTTCACGAGAGCCCCCGAACCTGACCGCTCTGCCAAAGAGATCGGCCACTTGAACCAGCCCATTTGAAGTGGCCCGCTAAACAACCATCAATAATGGTCACTTTGCTGGCTTCGATCGTACTTATGAGATCATAAGTTGAGTGTGCCGCCGTTAGCTCAAAGGCTAATCTGCAAACAATTGAACTTAGCGGTCAATCCGAAGTGCTAATTGTGTTAATCATCAACACAGCCAGAGCAAGGGAATAAGCGTCGCTTTGAAGTTGCGCTTGCGGCTTTTGCGCTTTTGTTCTAATCACCAAGACAGTGAGATGAAATAGAAAATGGGCGAACTTTTAACAGATAATATCTACACAGGCAACCATCGCCGTTCGCGGTCGCGTTCTCTTCCTCGGCGCCGAGGACCTGGAATGACCGGACGGGGAGGAAGCGTGAGCTCAAAGGACATCAAAGTTGTCGACCTATCATCCATGGAAGCTCCTCCACATTACAGATCTACAACTGCTTCTCCTATTTCTCCAACAAGTACCAAAAGAACAAATACAGTGGCAACAGAGTTGTCTAGCAGTAGCGAAGAGTGTCAGATGAGGATTAATAGAGCTCATGATCACATTCATAAACAACAGGTGCTAGAAGACCAGCGGCAAAAACAGAAACAGCAGCAGCAGCTTGATAGGGGCCGATCTAGATCACAATCTCGACCAAGAGATCGCAAATCTGCAACCAACAATGGTGGCAGGGATGGCAGGTCACGGTCAAGACCTCGTCCTGCTAGTACTACCAACCATAATGATACTTCCAAGGAGTCCAGTCTGAGCAGGGCTAAGGCACTCCTCGAAAAAATGGAACAGAAGGAGACGGCAAAGACTGCAGCTTCTTCACCTTCTTCAAGGGGTAGAACACGATCACCTCCTTCTTCTCGAGGTAGATCAAAATCATGTTCGCGAATCCGTCCCGATGATGATTTGGGCAGTAGAATAGAGAAAATTGTGGATGATGCCAATCGTCATAGATCACGGTCTCGACCACGGCAGCAGCAGCAGCAGCATCACAAGCGTGACATGATTCAACAACAACAACAAAGATCTAGCAGATCACGATCACGTCCTCCATCAAAAAATGATGCAAAATCAGCACGAAGTAGAAGTAGACCTCGGGAGAAGACAAGCGAACATGATGAAGATAGACTAAGACGGAGTGAGAAGGACAACAACCCTCAGCATAGAGGTAGTCTCCGCCAAAGTGTGACAAGCCATAGTGATAAAAGAGAAAAGGAGCATTTGGAAAAAGCGTTGAGAAAGTATTTGCAGGTGAAGGAAATACCACAGTCAAAACAAGTGGAGCATAAGCAATGTCGCTCCTCGCAACGTTCCTCGAGAGAAAAACATCAAACGCATAATCAACATGATCGTAATCGATCAGAGCATCGAGATGGCAAGAGTAATACGGTGGCAAGGCATCGGTCGAAGTCACACATTGTGGATCCTACAAAAGAACGTCAATTAGCTCGATCCAAGTCACCCTATAGCCGTGGTCTACAGCGACAAGATGATGCAAGGTCGAAGTCTAGTGCACGATCCAAGTCTCCATACCCGGAACAGAAAGAGTGCAGCTACAATCGTGATGATGACGACGAGTCTTCGTCATCGTCTTGTTCCTCATCTCAGACCTCCAGAGACGACTCTGACGAAGATACTGCACAGGAGGAGGAATTTGAGCATCCTCAAAAGGTCGACAAGAATGGATGTTGCATTTACCATCCATTCGTTCAGCTTCAGAAGAAAAAAGGAGGAGAATGGATCATTCTATCCAGAGTTTGTGCCATCTGCCACAAACGGGCGCAAACTGGAGGTGAACAGATGTCTTTGATATACGTACCAGGTGGGCTGACCGATGAACTTCCTCCAAGGAGGAGTGGAAGTCGACCATCGATGGCGAAGCAACGAAGCGCTCCCTCGATGAGTAATGCGTTGGTCACTCGTAAACCAGCTGTAGGAGGAAGTTCTTTAACAGTTAGTGTGTTGGAATCTGCTGATGACAGCTCTTCGTCGTCTTCTTCCACTGACTATGCCAGTGATGAAGATGTGGAGGAGAGTGGAGATGATGACACTTCAGTCGATGGATCTCGTCGTTCCTCAAGAAATATGCAATCAAACCAATCCGAGAAGGCATCTTACGACATGATAATTTCTTCAGCGGATGAGTTGCTCGATGCACTGATGTACACAGAGATTTCCATGTCGGAAGAGCTGAGCAGTGAGAAAGTGGAGAGTGGCAGCCGTGGTAAGGCAGCGAAGAAGAAGAACAAGGAGAAAGAACAACAGAAGAAGTTATCTCCCCGTAGTAAGAAATCATCAAGGAAGAACAAGTCAAGTGAACGTCGCATTGACATGTCTAAGGTGGAATCAGCGTTGCAGCAGATAAGATCTCGAACCCCGCCTCCACCAAATAGAAGCACAAGGCCTAGTTCAGACACAGTTGATATGGGAAAGGCAAGGACACCGCCTCCATCACATAAGATTGCCTCCAAGCCTCAAGCACCCAAGCCACAGCAATCACGACCTCCTCCACCACCTCCTCCTCCGTATCAGCACGGCCAGAGTATGGCCGTACTCAATCCTGACCCAGAGCCAGAGTTGATAGAAAGTGATCATATGAATCTGAATCCTCCTGTGCATCACGACTACCAGTCCCAAATGCATGCTCCAACAATCCATCACATCCAAGTACCTGAGCAGCAGCAAATTTACCGCCAGCATCAAAGTTGCGCACCTGAATTGCAGCATCCTCCAAACTCGCAGCAACAGCCAACTCCAGAGAATAAGGATACCAAATGGACGAAATATGCAGTCAAATGCTCTGCCAGGAATAGTGATGACGCTTCCAAGAAGAAAGAACGAAGGAAGAGTAAGATATCTGGCAAGGTCCCCGACAAGCTTTCTAACCATGATAATCGCAGCCACTTGGCTGTGAAAAATATGCCTTTTACGGATAATTTCGGCGATTTCGGCTTTTACTCTGGTCAAGTCAATGATAATGGTCGCCCTGATGGCAAGGGTTCAATGAAGTATGACAATGGAATCTTCTATGAAGGAACGTGGACGGATGGTGGTCAAGACGAAAAAGCAGTGACCCAGTACGATCGCATCCGCGGCGGATTCACATCGTGGGGAGGCAAGGGTAGAGTTGCTGTCAAGAGTGGAAGAACAATGCCTTGGAATGCTCATAAAAACGATAAACACGACGAGAATGATACGACATATGTACGAGGTATGGAGTGGGTGGATCTGAATGGTGATGCAGGCCGATACACGGGTGAAGTTAATAAAGAAGAGCTCCCTCATGGAAAGGGCATGATGAAGTATAACTACGGATTGATTGCAGAAGGAGAGTGGGTTAGTGGTGTGCTAAAAGAAAACCCTCACGATCGCATGATTGCCGCAACATCAATGACATCTGGTGCTGGTGCCATGACTGTTATGGGCGGTGCGCGAGGAGGAGGGATGTCAGTAGGTCCTGGAATGGGCGGTGGAATGTCAGTTGGTCCTATGATGAGGCCACCGGTGATGCTAGGTGGTGGCATGTCTGTTGGGCCTGGAATGTCTGTAGCTCAGGCTTCAGTGTATGGTGGCATGTCACAAATGATGATGCAGCCACAACAAGTAATGATGATGACACATCAGCCTAACAATACAGCTCAGCAGCATACGGTAATAGCTCAGCAAAATGCAATGATGAAGGGGGGTATGATGTGTAGTCCTTCAGGTAGTGTGTATGGTGGATCTGGTCCTGCATCCATGTCGCAACAACAAATGCCAATCCAACAGCAGCAACTAGATTCTACGCAAAATATTCACAAGCCTCCTATCACAGAGATTAAACTAGGCTAGCACTTATTATCGAACAACTTCCAGAGTAAACATTGGATGCTGAGAATGCGCTTGGTACTCTTATCTTATGTGCTTGCTAATTCTAAAAGGCAATCAACAAGTGCTCCTGCATCAAAAATACGGTGTCGACTCGCCCCGCCGCTACGTTTACCTTCGACACATTCATCAGCAGGGATTGAAGCAATTCCCATCACTTTAATACGGTCCAGGTGCGAAGGCAGTTCGTTCGTTTGTTTAGCAATACCCACAGAGGCAGCGTGTTCAGATCTTAAGCGTTGACGAGACGCGCACAGTTCTTCCAAGGATTGCTCTTTGATATCTATCTCACTCCCGATCGGGTACAAAATGTGCGTAATATAGTCGGTAATTAGTGGAATAGGAGTCACACTACAACCATCATGACTATCATCTTCATCATCTTTGCATTGCTCATTACCGCGGTCGAATGCACTAGCAATAGTCTGAACTATCGCCGTAGCATCCATCTGCTTCACAACAGCGTTGCCATCACTGGACGTCTCCATCCACGTTGTCTCGTGATCGTGCCACCCATTCAACAGTAGCACTCGCGGGACAGCCTTTCGGACAATCTCTTCACCAACACCCCTCAGTACTAAGCTCGGCAAGACTGAGGTGAAAAGAGATCCACATCCATACACGATACAATTGGCGTTTGATATTGCTTCGAGCACGCTTGGGTTGGGTTCTGGATCTACCTCATGCCTATCAGTCCAATCTGTTCGGACTCTGCTCTTTGAACGTTGAGGCGAAGGAGGTTCAGCAGCTGCTGAGAGATTGTTTGCATTGCGTTGACCATCTACCTTCCGTCGCCACGTCGGGTCATGTAGGAGATAACACACCCTCTTCATTGCCGATGGATGTAAGGAAGTGATACCCTCATTTAAGCTTTCAGAAGTATCAAACGACTTTACCACGGCCTTGAAGCTTCCAGATCGATCTCTCTGCCCGTCCTTTTCTTTGGTTGAGTTCGATTTCATTGCCAACTGTCGTGGAGAAGGATGCGAAATCTCATACTGCCCTCTTAACCTGGTCCCATCCTTCAATACTGCTCCAAGTACCAACCGTTCCTCTGACAATACAGCAGGTAAAACTCGACTCCCAAAAGGAATTCCAGCCACCTTGCTAAATAAGAAAATTGCCGCCGGGAGACTTCCGAAAAACGTCCTAGCACCCGCAAAGAAAAAGTTGCCCACACTTCCACCAGTGACTGGAGCGAGGATTATTGTGAGTATGTGAGTGAAGCGTTAATACGAGCAATGTAATGAGTGACTCACAATCAAAAGGAGGATTCCGTGACGAGTGCCGTATCCCATTGTGCGTGTGCATCACTTGAGAATGGAAATGCACAAGAAAGCTTCGTATTATGGATCGGTAAGGTGTTGACACCCCCTTCCACAGAGGATGTTCGTAATCATCACTATCGCTGTCTTCGTCATTATCCTCTTCCTCCTCATCATCGTCAGCGTAACGACGCAATCCATGATGTCGATGAGATTCCATTCCTCCATCAATAATATCAAACCATTCCTCCCTTGCCATTCGACTTACTTTATCTGCAGTAATCTCCTCTTCCTCCTCATCATCATCATATTTACTACTACGACGACGACGTTGCTGCTGTTGTTGTTTCTTGATTGTTTCCAAACTTACCAATCGATGACCCAATAATCGCCTAACAGCCCTTCCTTCACGCGTATGCCCCGGTGCCAAACGCAAGAGTCGTGACCGGATGTCACCAACTGCAGGACCGCCCAGCACACGGACAATCTCAGCGGTGGAGCCACCATCATCAGTTACAGGTAGGACGTGCCATACTTTTATGCCGCCACCTTCCATAATGTTGTTGTTGTTGTTGTTATTGTTATTTGTATTTGATTGGGACATCATCATTGAGGTCATCATCATCATTTCATGTATACTATTCTCACTCTTTATACTATCATCATCCAATCCACCAGCTACTCCTACACCTGCATCATTATTTGATGCAACTACTCTACTACTACTACTTGTAGCCGCCACAGATGCAACATTCCGTAAGGCCATTTCCGCAGCGGCAGCATTGAAAGCAGTGCCGCCACTGAATACGACTATTCCTGGTCTACCTCTCTTTCTTGTTGGTGATTGTTGTTGTTTGCTATCATTGAATTTGACTGGCTCCATTGATGTCTGATCTATACCATCATCATCATTACTACTACCACTGCTGCTCATGGTTATTGATGTAACTACTGGAATTCTCCTGTCCTTTTGCAATCCAACCAAAGTAGAAGTACTTGAAATGAATGATGTACTAGTCGCTGTAACCGCTGACAAGGTAGTACTATTCACAAATGTCAAGATGATAAGAACATCAACAAGATTACGAATTGCAATGAATGTCATGCGGAGAAAGAACAATTATGATGATGTGATGTTTTCTGCTGTAAAATTGGAGTGGATGGCCTGTGCTGCTGCGCTGCGTTCAGAAGTGGTTCATAGATCATTCGAGTATTGTAGTGTAGGGTTCATTCTCTTCATTGTTGCTGGTGGCTTCATAGGGCTGCCAATAACACCATCGTTGTTGCCATCATGTTGTTGTTGCGGCAAACGCAAACTGCAACACATTTTCATTTGCATGTTAGGGCACGTTTATGTTCTCTAGAGGGCACGTTTTCACCCACAGAGAAATTTTCAAAAATTCTGCAACGACGACGCAAACAACAACTCATGGAACATCAACAACATTGGTGCATCTGAACTACAAAGAGACCATCCCGACATCAAATAACGAAGCACCACAGACAATAAGTTCAATCAACCATGAGCAGCATTCTGCACTCCCTCCGCAATCTCTTCGGCAGCCCCACCGCCGCCACTGCCAACAATGGTCGACCTCGCCGAATGACTCGCGCTCGAGCTCAACGAATTGCTCGCGGCGAAGAGGAGGAAGTGAATGATAGTGATGACAATAATAATGATGATGATGTGTTTAGTGCCTTTGGTGATGATAATGAGGAGGAGGAGAGTGGTCAGATGATGATGATGACTCAGGAAGGCATGGCTGCTAATAATAATAATGGTGCTACCAATAATAATAATGGTGCTGTTGCAACTTTTTTGCCAAATGTCGACTCTACAAATGACAATGACAACAATGACACTACTCAAGAGCCTCCACAGCAGCAACAACTTCAAGATGATGAACAAACATCACCCTCACAGCAAAAACAACAAGAGGATGAAAATACGGCCATGCAAGAATTCTTTCAACACGTCCCCACAACAACAACAACAACAACAACAGCTGCAGCAGCACCTGTTACTGAAATAACAACCAAGACAGTGTCCTACAACGAATGGAAAGGGCAGCGCAAACAATTCCTCATGCAATATGTCACTCATCGTTTGATTGGGGTGGACAATGATGAAGAGAATGAACAAGAGGACACGGATGGTAGTAGTAGTAATATGGAAGAGTCTTCGTTTCATAGTGGAGTGTTGGATGACGCATTTGAAAATCATGAGAATGGAGGGGACAATGATATTCTTGACACTGTTGAGAATCAACGAGAAGAGTCAGATGATGATGATGATGATGAGGAAGAACCATTGCAAACTCAACAACAATTGGACACTCAAGAGTTTGGATTTTTGAGTGGTATTAAACGCAAGTTGGGATTTTTGAGTCAATCTCAAGAACAAAATGAACATGATGATGATGATGATGATGATGATGATGACAGCACACGTAACAACATCACCAACAACAACAACAACAAGAGGCACAAGGGAAGAATTAGGGCAAGAATGACACCAGGACAAATGTGGGATGGGGACTTTACATCCATCCCACACGTTTCTGAAACGACATTACAAGACAATACCCATCATGGAGGAGGGGGAACATGTTTTCATTTAAACGAAATGGATTTATCTTCCTCCTCGGTCAATTTAGGTCTATGTCGTGTTGTCAAAGTCTGGAGTGTTCGATTGACAAGGCGGATGGATCGACTCAATGAGGAGATGTTAGTGTTCAACAATCACGAACAAACTAACAACAATGAATATAGGTTTGGTGCATGGGAAGATGATGGCCCATTGAATACAATTTACAAAAAGGTATTCAGCATTGAAGTTGTACAACTTGACAATGGCACTGAAGAGAACAATAATCCATCCTCATCCACGACATCATTATCAATACCAGGGTTCTGTAACCCAATGATGACAGATCAATCGAGTGCTGCTGCAGCGAGGAGACGACGTCGTCATGCAGTTCGTAGAGTCCGCATCTTCTTTTACAATCGGTATGCCGCGGTCATGGATGCGTTATTTGATCAGCTTAGTGATGATTTTGGTAAAAAGAGGAAAAGTCCTGTGTTGTTGTCTTTGGTGAATGTTCCTCCCGAGTGCATCATTCCAGCATCAGTATCCATGAGTGCTCCTGCGACTACTTGTATTACTACTAACCCACAGTTGCAACAACATGTAAACAATCCATTCGGTGATGACAAATTGGGTGTCTCCTCTCCCTACTGTATCTGCATTGGAGATAAGAGTTCAATGAAGCTTGGTGATGATGGGAAGAAGATCCGTTTTGATGGAGAGGGTAGAGGAACAGCCACGGAAATTCGTTTGGTGGAGGCTCCTGTGGGGTGGAACATGGATAATTTACCCTCGGATGATGTTGCGGATGGTATTACGATGAATGATAAAATTGTCAGTGCCACTTCCATTCGTGGTGGAGAAGCATACTTTTTGGAAAGTGAGAGTAGATTGTTACGACGATATTTGCACATGTTGAAGAGACAAAAGGAGGAGGGTGAGATTGAGTTTCAACATTCTGTATTTAATGCGGAGGAATACGAGATGGCAGCAGTGTCTGGAATACGAAATGATGTGCAGAATGTGGGCATTGCTGGTCTTCGTGGAACTGTTGGAGCCGCCCGTCAAAGTGGCAATGGCAGTAATACTGCTGCGACAAGTGAGGAGGCTAATGCAGAAAACACTGATCCAAATGCAAACTCGGCATCTGCTAGCGGAGTTATTATTCGGCCACGCTCCGTGGCCTCATTAGGTTCCCTTTCTGCCATGCTGATTCAGGGCAGAAGAGATGCAATCACAGTCTATGGGGTTGTGCTTGGTTTCTCACCCCCTAGAATCACAAGGATGAACACATATATGATGTCCATTGTATTGATTGACGAAACCATACCCACATCCAGAGAAGTGGGTACCGAGACTGAAAAAGAATTGCATGTTCCATCTATTACTCTGAATCTGTTCGTCAAGCAAAAATCGGAATTGCCACCAGTTCGATCTGCTGGTGATGTGATTTGCTGTCAGAAGGTTCTTGTTCAAGAGTACAATAACGAGCCGCAGCTACGTGCGAAGAAGAATAGCAATATCATTGTTGTTCGACCTAGAGAAGCTCGATCTCCCGAGGAGACGTTGCACAACTCGACCTCTCCTGAGGACTGGTCAGTTTCTGATGGAGGACACACAGTCGACTTGGAGTTGACGAACGCTTTATGGCGATGGGGTCAGCGTCGTCTCTCTACTCATCCAACCATGTCACCAAATTGCTACATTGCCATTTCTCAAGTGAGCGATCATGTGGATAACTTTGAGGTATCCGTGTCTGGTGATGTTACTGCAGTCGTAACATCAATTCTTCCTACACCGGAGCACCTCCGAAGAAGCGATACACCTAGAGGATTTCTTCGTTTGTGGGACGGGACTGGTCCATCACGCTCTGATCCGATGCCAAACAATGTGGTGAACGTCAATGCGGACCAATCTATAGCAGATCCTCCCGAGCAAGTGTTGATTCGAATAGAGAAGATTCTGAACGCAATTTCTTCTGCTGAACATCCCGACACAACATGCGTTGGTGTGAATGCTCCTCTTGCACTCTGTGGTAGAGTCATTAATGCCATAATCTGGGAGGAAGATATGTGGAATCTTATTCAGAGAGTTGGCATCATCAACATTGGTTCATTTATCCGTCTTCGAAATATCAACAACGCCATGCTTCCATCAGGTACCCGTGTCAATTGCTTATCAGTTCATGCCAAGTCATCCTTGACACCGCTGCCTCACGATGCGTACGAAGTCAAGATGCTGTTGAAAGGTCATGATACTCGGCTCAAACGTGGCGTGCCGACCAATCCCACAAGCGCTATCCTGCCTGGTAAATCCGCTCCAAGGCCCCAATTCACTACGAGAGAAGCAGCCATCAGTGGTTTCTCAATGCTTGACGAATGCCTTCGCAAACCAGCTCCGGCAACGTTTACAGTTCAGTGTGAAGTTTCTCACACGTTGCCTGCTTCTGACCTCAACTCAATCGATACGCTGAAAGCGTTTTGTGTGAAGCAAAAAGATGGCAGTGCTGTCTTTAGATTTGCACTGCATATTAAAGATACATCCGCCGAGGTTGATGTCATTTGTCACGGTAAAGTTGCAGAGGGCCTACTTGGCATGTCAGCACAAGAAGTGTCCACTTCTGTGGCCAAGTGCACTCAAGCGCTGGATACTTTGAAAGTTTATTCTTCTTCTGGGTCCGTATGCGAGGGCAAAATACGCAGTGTAATGGGGAAGGACAAGAGGGTGTATTTCGTTCTTTGTTCAATATTTTGCATTACTTCATAATTTCCATAGTTAGTTAATTTTCTTCGATGATAAGACTTGATTCATGCTTCCTAATAATATCATTCCTCATATCAGACCAAGATTTATGTACACCAAATTCAAGCCCACAGATAAATTACGCCTTATTCTTTGCCTTCAACAGAAAAATCAAATTTTACACCACCACCATTCGCATAGTACTGTGCAACTCCAGCCGCCCAATCTTTTGCCGTTATTCCCTTAGGGTCAGAGTAGAGACCAGCATTTCCCTCAGGGTATAGATGTGCACGCCGAAACTCAGTAGGAATCGTAAACAGCCAAACGTTAGCAAGCAACACAGCTGCCAAAAAGTAAGTCCCCCCTACCGACCCATCTATCTTTGATGATTTGGTTCTTTCTTCGTCATCTGCAGCCATTTTCAGCGCTTTGTGGTTTTGTGAAAAAGAAGTAGATATTCTGCTATTCTGTCCTAAAAGATGATTATTACTGAGAGTGTTCGCCGATGACGGTATAGTGAAAGATGTCACATATGCAAAATTACTGCAAATCATTGCAAGCGCAAGCACAAGGCTCGACACCAAGGGCCTCATCATAGTAGATTTGCTGATCATTCTTCTTGAATAAATGTAGAATGACTTTCGATACAATAACTACCGCATGTTGTATGCATGAAAGCAACTCAGCGAGCATGCAGCGAGCAGCGAGCAACAAAAAATCCAGCTCCAAGATCTTTTCCCAAGTGAAAAAGACTCCCATGATGTGAGTATGTGGCGAAGATGTCAAGTCAAAAGATCCATCTTGAAGCGAACCGCCCAAAATATCCACAACAGCTGTCACATGACGGCAATCATGCACATGAAGCTCATAAATTCTTATCAAGAACTACATCAACAACATCCTCTATTTCCAACATGAAGTCTGCCATCATCGCTGCCCTTATCGGCTCTGCCGCCGCTTTCGCCCCTGCCCAAACCGGCAAGGCCACCACCGCCCTTAACGCCTTCGAGAGCGAGCTTGGTGCTCAGCCTCCTCTTGGCTTCTTCGATCCTTTGGGATTGCTCGATGATGCCGACCAAGAGCGTTTCGACCGTCTCCGTTACGTCGAGCTCAAGCACGGCCGTATCTCCCAGCTTGCCTTCCTTGGACAGATCACCACCCGTGCTGGAGTCCGTCTTCCAGGAGACATTGACTACTCCGGAACCTCTTTCGCTGATATCGGAGAGGGATGGTCTGGCTCCCTTCAGGTTCCTGTTGCTGGAGCCCTCCAGATCCTTGCCTTCGTTGGCTTCCTTGAGCTTGGAGTCATGAAGGACATTGAGGGAACTGGAAACGAGCACGTTGGTGACTTCCGTAACGGCGCCCTTGACTTCGGCTGGGACACCTTTGATGAAGAGACCAAGCTCTCCAAGCGTGCCATTGAGTTGAACAATGGACGTGCCGCTATGATGGGAATCCTTGGACTTATGGTTCACGAGCAACTCGGAGGCTCTCTCCCAGTTGTTGGAGAGATGTAAGAAGCTTTCCACTTGGAACTCCGAACTACCAAAATCCCCTGAGCCAACCCAAGTCGACTTGATCCGGTCAGAAATGCTTGGTGCCTGAGAATGGTGACGCAAGATGTCCCTCTCTTACAGAGATGCAACGCCAAGAAGTACAAATGGCCACTCCAAACCATTAATTGCAAGACTTTGAAAGTATTGTAGATTGTTGTGGGCAATAGGAAGAACTGTAATATTAGATACTCTAGGAAATTTGTTGAATCTTTATCATCGTTGACTTCTATCTCTTCTATTGTACGTGCAATGCTTTTAATGTATTTCATCCGAGTCTCCTTATAATAAACACCTGACGGAAGCCTTCTTTCATGTGGATTAACGACGGATTGGAGGTTTCCCCGAAGCTTGCCCAGAGATCCCTGCGGTTGAATTGGATGTCCGTGTTAATATGGTGACTAATTCTCCGCAGCTTGAACATAGCACATCTAGGTTCAGCACATATCTGTCAATGTCTGCAATGGATGGGAATTAGTCACTTCCAGAATCCTAGAATGGACAGAGATGTTAAGCGGCTGCTACAACCTTATGATTTTATGTTGGATATCGAACACATGCGGATCTCAATAAATGCTTTGAATCAGTTAAGTTCGAGGCGGGAAATTGTTCAATCCACAACTATTTTATTACCGACTTGTTGGATTAGTCCAAATACTTGTTAGTGATACTTCGTTTGAACTTCATAGATATCGAGCAATCCTTTATTTATGCAATAAGTGTTCAATCCCAGGTGTCGACGCATTTCACGGTATCAGATACGTGGACTTGCTCTTCTTTACATCAAACTAACGATTTTCAGCCTCACGGTATTAGGTACATGAGCACCAAGTACAATGTCCTATATGCGGCAATCATGTTCTGGCCTAAGTTTTATCTACAGCTTTTTGGCCCTTCTTCGGAAGGCCGATCTATTTTGTCTATCCTTTGCAACCCTACGGGCGAAGTTATATCTTCCAAAGCAGCGAGGGAGAGATTTGATCGAGATCAGCAGCGTTCAAATTGCTATATTTCACTTCGGCCAACACATGCTAGATGCAATGTCTTCACATCACTCCAAGTGGATGGTGCGAATTCATACTTAGCATCACCCCTGAACAAGCAAGTCAAAGAAGGCCTTATTGCAGCTGCGGATACTGCAATTTTGATACCATACTTTGACGACCCTTTCAAGCTATCAATACCATATGCTTACTTGGCACAACGCATAACGGAACCACCTGACTGTCTCCTGCAGTATTTATGGGCGATGGGATGGCACTTCTTTTGGGCATTTTGTTATATCTTTCGAGGTTGCTGCGTGCTAAAGTATCGGTTAGATGGCGCTTATTTATCGGGTCTCTTATGTAATGATGTCCATGAATCTACTTGTTCCGAGAATAACATGCGGGTGCACTGTTTCGCTACTGGCTCAGAGTCGAACACTTCTGCAAAGGATATTATATCTTTCGATACAGATGGTATTCCTTTTATTGTTGACTCAGGAGCCGATTGCATAATCAGTCATGTCCGTGATCTTTTCGAGGACCTGACCCCTGTTGAAGTGACAATTGCAACTGCGAACGGCACAGAGGTGCGAACTCGCTACACTGGCATTTTCAACTTGCAACTTCCAGATGATTCGGGTACCATTCATTCCTACAAGATTCCTGATACTGTGTATGATCCTTATACACACTACAACATCCTCGGCATCGCGAAGCTTAGCAAATTCTTTGGTGATAGTGCCTCCAGTAATGATCCATGGGATAAAGATGGCACTAGAGCTGAATCAGGCGGCACGCGCACCCATTTATTATGGGATCATGGACAACATGAACTTCATTTTCTGCACCCTACGGATGGCCCAGGCCTTCCAATTCTGCATTTGTACAAGGGCACTACGATTTTCAAGACGTTCTTCTCGCATGTCTCACGTTTCTACGACGGCGCGGTTCATTTCGCCTTCTCCTCTGCATACTCAGTGGCACCACTTCAAGACGCTACGGAGAACGAGGGAGATAGACAACCTGACGACGATGAAAGAGAATGGTACGATCCTAGTATATGTCATGAATGTAGTCCAAAGCAGAAAGAGAAATGTTCATTCAAGTTTGAATTAGGTGAGAGTCTGCTCTATACCAAAATTCAGAAGCAGAAGAAGAAGAATAAGAAGATGAAAACATCAGTCCAAGCTATTTCAGTTGTTTATGAGGGAGTCAACGCAGATGGAACTACTCACATCGTTCGATTGAAAGATGGATTGAAGATGGCAGTGCCGGCAGCACAAGAAGCCTATCTCCAGAAGCATTTGCAACCATCCTTTGATAATATTCCGCAGACTCCTCTCGATTACAAGCACGAAGTTGGCACTGGCGTTACTCAAGAAGAAGCTCAGCAGCTAGCACGGCCCAATACCCTTTCGCCTGCTCAGCAAGAACTTCTATCCTGGCATCATCGACTTTATCATTTGAAATTCAAGCGAATCTTCACCCTTGCACGGTTGGGCTTCCTTCCTAAGACCCTTTTGGAATGTGAGTCTACTGTGCATGTAGGAAGAAAGGAGCTGGTAGCTAGCCAGCTGGTGACCAAACACATCTTGGGCTTCACAGAACAAGCTGCACGTACATACACTATTAAGGTTTTTAGCTCATTGAGAGTACTGTCGCCTGAAGGTCACCTATCAATTCATCACAAACACGAGCCCGTACTCTCCGGAGGCGTGCAGCCAAAGCTTCTGGCGAGTACAAGCGCATTGCATCATCACTTGCATATGCGAACAAAGGAGGAAGTTCTTGCCACATTGCTTCCGTCACATCATCTGCATCAGCACCATCACACAGTCGTTGCCAATGCCCAGGAGGTGCTACTCCAAAGCTTCTTCTCTTATTGTCATCTGGTCCACGTTTAAGCTTAGGCTCCCATTCATTTGCGAAATCTCGAAGCCACTCGACTGCGGCTCTTTTGGCTTCTTCATCCTCAGCACTGTCATCGGCTGGTGATCCCTGCAGCTCATCAATGAGCTCATCGAGTGCTACCCGAGTGCAAAATCGAGCAACTATTCTTTCGTTCAGGGCATGCAAGGGAGTTCCTTGGTCGTCACCTTCTCCACCAGCTACAACCTGCCTCTCACACCAAAATGCTTGATACGCTGCAGCAGCGGTTTGTATTTGAGGAGGAGCGTTATAAAGCTGCACACGTTTTCGATCTTCCTCTGCTATTTCGAACAGCACTGGCACCCATTCGGTCTCCAAACTACGTGCCACTGTTCGTAAAGTCTGCGATATCTTCGATGGCAAAATAGTTTCCTCGTACGACCGTCCTACTGCCTGAGCCGCTAGATAAGGATTCCGTTGTTGCTGAGCGCTCAGACGTGGTGGTGCAAGTTGGACAGTGATTGAAAAAGATGGGGCATTTTCGAGTTGTTCTAGATAGTATTGCCACCCGCCATCACATCTAAGACCATCAAGCTCCTGGAAACGACCCTTGTCATCAAGATGACCGTGGTTTAAGAATTCGCGCATCCACATATAAGTTGGTTCATCACGCATATCTGCCAGATAGTAAAGTTGAGTCTGAATTGCTCTTTGCATAAGAAGACTAGATATTGCGTGTTTACCAGTTCTTTGTGGCCTTGGCGTAGACGATTGTGAAGGTTCTACTGTTGCAGTGACTGCAGATCGGGATTTATTCAATATCTCAGTTGCATAGGCATCTGTTACTGCGTCGCTGCTGCTGCTAGTATCAGTGTTGGCTTCTGCTTCTGCAAGAGCAGCTTGAAGTTGAGCTGTGAAGGCATCCATACCACCGTCCTTGACAGCGGCGAGCTTCGTTTTGCATAGACGATTATTCCAAGTAAAAGCACCTCTCCTTTTCCCTACTAATGCATGTCGATTGTTGATCGTTTGGAAGGCTGCTGTTGATCCCATAATATCAAGCAGAATGAAGGCGAGGAAGGACATCACAACATGTGCATTATTGAACACATATGAAAACGAAGACATTATCAAAGTCGACCGAGCCACTGTACCCTCTCACTCTCTTACTAATCCTATGAAGCTAAACTGGCCGAAGAAGATTGATAGCCATATCATAGCGAGCAGGGAACATGAGATAATAATATCTAGTGCATCATTTTGTTCTTGATTGTTGATTTTTGATGATGAGACGGCGATGGCGGGAACATCAAAGGCGGCAAGTGTGTCCCATCAAAGACGATCCCAATTGCAAGCCAAGAGGGAGATGTGGCAAAGATGTCAAGTCAAAAGATCCATCTTGAAGCGAACCGCCCAAAATATCCGACAGGCAGCTGTCAAATGACGGCAATCATGCAGCAGAGCTGCAGCAGAGCTCATAAATTCTTATCAAGAACTACATCAACAACATCCTCTATTTCCAACATGAAGTCTGCCATCATCGCTGCCCTTATCGGCTCCGCCGCCGCTTTCGCCCCTGCCCAAACCGGCAAGGCCACCACCGCCCTTAACGCCTTCGAGAGCGAGCTTGGTGCTCAGCCTCCTCTTGGCTTCTTCGATCCTTTGGGATTGCTCGATGATGCCGACCAAGAGCGTTTCGACCGTCTTCGTTACGTCGAGCTCAAGCACGGCCGTATCTCCCAGCTTGCCTTCCTTGGACAGATCACCACCCGTGCTGGAGTCCGTCTTCCAGGAGACATTGACTACTCCGGAACCTCTTTCGCTGATATCGGAGAGGGATGGTCTGGCTCCCTTCAGGTTCCTGTTGCTGGAGCCCTCCAGATCCTTGCCTTCGTTGGCTTCCTTGAGCTTGGAGTCATGAAGGACATTGAGGGAACTGGAAACGAGCACGTTGGTGACTTCCGTAACGGCGCCCTTGACTTCGGCTGGGACACCTTTGATGAAGAGACCAAGCTCTCCAAGCGTGCCATTGAGTTGAACAATGGACGTGCCGCTATGATGGGAATCCTCGGACTTATGGTTCACGAGCAGCTCGGAGGCTCTCTCCCAGTTGTTGGAGAGATGTAAATGATTAGCTTCACTGCTTTATCTTGGGATCATTATCTTCGGGTATGTTGTTGACAACAATGACCAAGTGCTGGAACTTGCTGTCTCTTTGGGAGATGTTTAATTCTACTTTAACGGTTCATTACTCTCCTGAATTGTAGTTCATTCTTCTTTTCTACTTCACATATGCGTACAAACTTTCACTTGTCATCCTTTCCCATATTGATGCATACTCATTGTGTTATATATTGTTCTTTTATGTAAGCACAACATCCTTACTTCACAAGAGGACTTGAGCTCGAGTTGGTACATGATGCTGTTTGCAGCGTTCGGGATCCCGAGAAGATTCTTCCTTCCTACTGCTCTCACAATTCGATAAAATACAAAACACATATCATAGATATCAAGATAAGTAGAACCATCATATAATGGTAGAAGCACAAGCAGTATATGAATAATTTATGGCTTGGGGAGTATGGTATCGAGTACTTCCACCGCTAGTAATGTCATGTGTATGGTTACAGGCTTGCCCAGAGTGATGCCTCATGGCGTATTGTGAGAGAAAGCAATATCTTCCTTACTTCAGTGCTGGCATAGGAGGGTGGCTTGATGAGCAGATATGTACTTCTTTCAAGGATATATTACTATTACCTATTACGGCAGCTCTTGCGCTTGCATGGCGTTGGAAGAGTTTCCCTCACCATGCTCTCTCAATGTCGTCGTGAGTAGATACCCAAGATAAACTTCTAGCATGCATTAATGATACTACGGAGGAAGAAAAGTAGTCAGGTCAGGTATTGATTGTGATGCGATCTTCAGAAAGGAAGTATGTACTGTGCCAAAACTTGGCGGGTTCTCATTTTTTGGCGGGAGGTTTCGCGTTCCGGTTTATGAGTTTTCTTCCTCAGGTACAATTTACTACTAATTCCTACGCATGAGACAATTTAAATTGACTGTTTCTCTCATTTTCATTTTTAAAGCCCTTGCTTGGCACGATTTTCATGCACGAGAGTCACCTTCCACCTGCAACTGCATTGTAAAACGAAGCTGGAAGAGGATTGCAACCATTAGGTACGATTTGATACGATCAACGGCTGAATACAGATAGAAGTGACCGCAAGAAGAGGCCTAGTCTACGCAGTCTCTCAACAAGCTTTGCAACTCCATTAAATTTTTCTCTCGCCGGATATTATTATATACATAAGAAAAAATGAAGAACCACCTCTATCCTCAACCCCACCAACCCTCAAACGGGAGCTTCGACGACTACGACTCCGTGATTGGTAATGAATTCTCCGTAAACAGCACCAGCGCCAAGGGAAGCCCTGCTGGGGAAGGTGGTGACGGTGGCAGCAACTATAGCGATGACATGAGCTCCCTCGGTTACAGTCAGGTAGGACCAACAAACTCGGCAGCCAATAGTCCCGCCAGGATGAACGTTGCTGCTGCTGCCGCTGCGTCTACAAACCCCCAACCATGGAGACAGCAACGCACCCCGATGACTCCAATGTCGAGTGGAAGTTCCGACAGCGATGGACTTCGCGTAGGCGATGTATCGATGATCTTGGGAGGCGACGGCAGAACACCCAGTGGTGGAGATTTAGAATCTGTCGGCGGCGACAGTCTTTTTATGATGTCACCTCCCGTTCGTCAGACAGCTCATTTGGAAAGAGATGCAGCAGATTGGAATCCGAAACCCACTTATAGGTATGATGCAGGAACTTCAAAATACCTCCAATTAGGTCCACTGGGAGATGAGCTTTCGTATGGTGGTGATAATCCAGCCAACAATGGTGGAAATAATGGCTTGGATCTTAACGCAGGAACCGACAGTGATGACGAGGATGATGATAGAACTGTTGGTTTTTTACCTCAAGGAAGGTTTGGTCACTGCCTCATAATTGGGTCTACAATATTAGTGGTTGGAGCGTTGATTATTTCTGTCGTGGCCATTTTGAACTTGAATGCAGTCGTCAACAAACAAAATGATTCATCAAAATTGAATATTGATGCAGCGGGGGGAGTTAATGATGTGATTCCCGCTACCTTTGCCCCGATTGTGCCTCCTTCAACACTAGCTCCAACTGTGCCTCCTTCGACACTAGCACCAACGTCTGAGCCAACAATTGTGACTGATTCACCCACCCCGATGCCTCAGATGTTCACTGAATCACCCATTGCATTAGTCTTGAATGTGACGGAGAGCCCAGTTTCTTCCAACAGTACAGCAGCTCCTTCCAAAGAACCCACCACGGATGAACCAACGCCATCTCCTTTCTCAAGTGCTCCTTCCAAAGAACCTACAACGGATCAACCAACAAATATTCCAACTGTGGCAACGCCTTCTCCCACCTCAAGTGCTCCTATCACGGCTTTTACGACGGTTGAACCTACCTCCGCTCCTTTCAAAGCTCCATCAACTTCCAAGCCAAGTACGAACGAAACGATAGCTGCTAGTCCTACTACCAGTCCATCTAAATCACCCACAACAGAGGAGCCAACTGTTAGCCTCGAACCAACTTTGTCTCCAACAAAACAGTCACTACTCACAACAGGCCATGCAGCCTATGACACTCAAGATGTTCATTTTTACCTCGTCTCAGACGATCTCTACGTGCGACAAGAATGGAAGAAACAATTTGAAAAATTGAGTAACAGCAGGGCAAGGTTCATGATTCATGTGGGAAGTGCCACTCCAATCTCCGAGGATTGTCCCGAGGAAGCGTATTCGAGGACTGAGACATCGTTAAGTTTTAGTCCAGTTAGGGCATTTTCTCTCCCAGGGAATGACGACTATCCGGTAAGTTTGACGAGGCGTGCATATTGTTGCTCTTGATTGTGCTGGCTGTTTACTAACATCGTCCGTCTCTCTTTTGATAATACAGAATTGCCCTGACCGCTCTCTAGCCTGGAAACACTATTCGGATCATCTCATGAACGTTAACAAAAAGTATTGGTCTGATACGAGCAGATATCAAGTCAAACGCGATCCTGAACGACCAGAAAACTTTGCCTTCATATTCAGACGCACTTTGTTTGTAGGATTGAACATGGTCAGCAATGAAGGTGAAGACGAAACCGCCACGAGACTTGAACAGAATCTTCAATGGGTGTACGACAATGCAGAACCTCATGAGGACAACATTGATGTAATCTTCCTGACTGGTCATGGGCGTTTACGAGATCTGCCTACCTTCCGGGATGCCATCATTGAGAAGAAGAAAAACGAATGGAAAGATAAGATGGTCGTCTACGCACGACGAGCAAATCAGTCGAAACTCTTCACGGATGTTGAGAACTCAAAGAACTTTCACGAGTTAACTATCGGAAGTGGTTACCCATTTACGGGCGTTCATCTTGATATGACATCAGCAGATGCGCCCAGGGTGGGATACCGTTATATCGATGGATCTCCCACCCCTGACGTTAAATGATGATGTGATGTGATTCTTGTTTCGTAATACATAGTATATGCTTGTTGTGTTGAGATGAAACACGTGGCAAGTTGTCGAACACTTGTCGTGTTCACCTGAGTCAAAGAATGACGGTGGATCTCCCTCTCATGCACAAATTTATGTTTTCATCTTGATCCACTGTACTGTATGTAGCTGAATGTTTAACAGCTAAAGATAAATCATTGGATAGCAAATCTTGTTGGAACAGCTACAATAATGTCAACTAGCTTAACAAAAGAAGTACAACAGCGTATTCAAAGTTTCAAAGTTCAAAATGACACTTGGCGTTGTATACTGCATCGTCGATTATCCACCGACACAGTTCTATCACCAACACTCGATGTAATCGACATAACATCCTCACTCGTCTTCTTTGTAATAGCCATCTCAACACGAGTACAATCGTCATCAGTATTGCAGGAAACCACCCTTCTTCTGGATAAAAAACTGATTGAAATCATTTCGACAACGTGCATGTTGCCATTTGTAAAGCAACTGCATATCTTCTAGAGATAAATGATCATCACCTGTATCCTCTGATGTGGAGGGTGTGACCGTAATGGCAATTTGGTGAGGTATCTTCTTCTTCTTATCACTTGCATCCGTTGTTGCATTATTATCACTGCCACTTCCTCTTCGTAGTGCAGAGTAGAACCTTGGTTTTGATCACTTTGGGACTGCAGGGCTTCTTCCTTGTTGACAACCCTTCCAGTCCTTTTGCCAACTCTTTCATTGAAAAGACACTCTCACTAAATTTCTTATTACTGCCCTTTCTTTGATTGCTACTGCACCTGATGCAGTATGCTCTTCTCTTGTTGTTGTTCTTGCAGTTGCTGGAATTGTCTAGCCATGTACTCCCCTTCAATGCAATAATCTTCCTCCGTCACCTCCATACCCATTTGAGACAAAGATTGATCTGGACGAAGTTCCGTCTCAATAGGTGCAGAGTGATACCCCACCGATGAGGAGGAGTATTGACCATCTTTAATGTCCACGTGAAAGTAGGTTGGTGGTGCAGACCCCGTCGAACAGCAGGTGGTGGGCTCTTTTTTGGAGCAAATGACTTTCCAGATGGTGGAAGAGTTGATGATGCTGATCCCAGCGATGTTGCCTTCTTTAGACCAGTAAACGAAGAAGGCTTGCGTGATGGTAACGTTAATGCTTGCGACTGTGTCGATATCGATTGTCGCAGCCGAATCCAATGTTTCTTCTTCTTGCCACCTATTATTCCCGACGATGATTGATGTGTAGCAGATGAGGTTGATGATAATTGCCTCATATTATTGCTCTTGTCAATCAACTTGCGCTCCACGCCAAAGTCTTCATAGGCTATCTCTTGAGTATATTTGTAGTTGCAGTCGTAGGAAGAGCATGACGGTGGATGATGCTGAGAGATAATGGTCTTGTGTTGTTGTTGTTGTGGTTAGTAACTGATCTTGTGACGAGTAGGTATACGATGACTCGGCATCATCATTCCAAGAGTTGCAAGGGTCTAAAGCAGCCTTGTCCAACAAGTTTTCTCCATTCAATAATGCTGCTGCAGCTGCGGATGATGTATGTCTTGTACATTCCTCTACTACCCCATAGGAATCCTGACCAGCTTGATAGTGATGGATTCGAACGAGTCTTGGCATTGATTTCTTGCTGTAAAGAGGAGGAGAGGTACGATTTCGATATACTGCCTTCTTTCGTCCATTAGGATGTTGTTGTTGGTAGGATGACTCTACAACTCGAGATTGCTGATTGCTACAGCTTCATATGCGATGGAGTGCAGCAATACGAAGGTGCAACGGTGTTAATTTCCATTATAGAGGAGGGATATTTGCACGAGGCAATGGGACTGAGTAACATGTCTTTGAATTGACCTGATGTGGATATGGTCGATTCGGTGTAGGTGGTTCGTTCCTGCTTGTCTAACGAAGATGGAAATAATATCATCCGATCCTTGTTATTGCTTCGATGATTATTGCTGGTATTGCTTTTCATGTTGTTGATGATGTGCATTTGATGCATCGCTTTGATGATTGGAGTCGACGGTTGTGAAGGATGACAAGACCACACAAGACTGGTGATGAATAGATGATCTCTTATTGCATGCACCGTTTACAAGTGTTGTGAATTCAAATTCAATCTTGATGCATCAATCTATCAACTCGTGGATAGCAGGTACTCGCACGGGCCGGAGTGTAATGGCAGAATGGCAGCATCACGGACATATATACAGGAAAGAATGAAGAGCGATCGGGTGGGCGGAGTTGTTTGCGGTGTCATGTAAACCGAGGTTTGGCATGCGGGAAATGAATTTTCTGAGTCGTGAGGGGCTGAAAAGGTCTTAGTGACATCTCGGACAGTTTGGGGGCTCAACTTTATTTGACACATGTCCACACATGACAGAAAATCGCACGAATCATGAATCATCCGAGCAAACAAGATCATGCATCGTCGCATTATCTCGATATTTGCACACAAATAAATCGATGTTCCTCTCGCCTCATTTACAATACCTACTGTCTCCAGATTTAAACATTGAAAAGTGAAAGATAGAGAGAGACCCAAGACACAAGATAATCATTAATCATCATGGCTCAATCAAACGAAGGCGAGAACCCCTCCACACCCCAACGAACAGGATTGGCCCACCGACGTCACCACTCCATTGCCAATGATACCATCAATGACATTGTCGGCGGCATGACCATTCCCACTCCCCACTCTGCTCCCCGCATAGGCCGATCTACCAACGCCGCTACTGGCCATCGTGCTGGTCGTCACAGTCGACACGCCACACACTCCCACATTGATCTTCTCGATAGCACCATTATGGACAACGACGACGGAATGACCACCGACTGGTCCATCGGTAGTGCGTCCAACAAAAATTCCTCCGCAATGGCCATGGCACAATATCTAGACACTGTCGAATCCTCCGATCAAATCCACGATGACATTTGCTCTTTTTTTCCGATGTTAATTTAGACAATGCCGAAGCGGGCAAGAAGCACCATCATCATCATCATCGACATACTCCTAGTTCCGACAGTTTTACTTCACATGGCAGCAGTAGTAGCAGTACGACACCGCGAAGAGCACGACGAATGTACTATTTACTGCCCATGATGTGGAAACATCGCTACCCAATTATCGCGTGCATGACCACTTTTTTGGTATGTGTGATTGTCATTTCGGCAAGTGTGAAAAGTTCCATGACTAATGTCAAATCCGATGGTAATAGTAATTGGAAGAAGGATGTACCAACAACGATTGTTGATGTGGATGTGGAGGCACCGGAGGAAGAGATGGAGACGGTGGGTCCCCCGTTGGAAATTAGTAGTGATAGTGGTGGGAAGGGAACGATTCATCAACCGCAGCAGCCACCAGAAGATGAGGACGGTGGAGGAGCATTGATACTTGGACCAGGAGGATCGTATCAAGATGAAACTACCACGTCATCTCCGCGTACACCCTGCATGACTTCTACCGAATGTGAAACACGTGCCGACTTACTTGGGTTCCCCACCTACGAAGAAGGACCGTTTGTTCAAAAGGGATGTTATTACGAAGGTAGTGTCGTGTATTGGGGGAAAGGTGCCACAACTACCAATGATGATGAAGAGGAGAATGATTTAACTTTGGAGGAGTTGGCGGCACCGTTAGTGGTGGAGGAGGATGGTGGGAATAAGAAACGGTTATGGTGTGATGAGGATCAGGTGAAAATTGGACTTGATAAGGTTGCTGCGGCATTGTCGATTGCGAAAGGAACGATTGATGCTGAAGAAAATGGGAATGGGAATGGGGATACTACTACTGTCAATGTGGAAGATGTTGTATTTGAAGAAATTCAAGAAGGAGGAGATGATGAGGATGGTGTGGCGGTTGTCGGTGAGCCTTTAACTATAGAAGAAGATACTGTAGACGAAGAAGGTGGTGCATTGACTGTTGGGGCACCACTTCAAATTGAATCCAATCCAGATGATGATATTAACGCAATGTGGTATGCCACCGATGCAGAACTTTATATATCACTTTTGTTGGAGGGAATGGGACCTCACGAGACTGCAATGAAATTCTGCGAGAACAAGGATAAATCACTGTGCAATTATAATGAGTACTGTCCCGAAGGAAAATCCACAAGAGTGTACCAAGGAGGGCCAGAGGGTAACTGGATTGACAACTCTGCTGAATCAGAAACAATGGGCACCAGTGCTAGCTCACAGCAGTCAATCAGCTGGTGATAAATGGGTGCAAGTGGGTAAAATCGTAGATGGCGGTGATGCATCCGAAAATTTTGGACAGTGTTGGACATACGAAGATTGGATGAACCGGGGTGATGCTAATATGGATGTGGAGGATGACGTGGAGGAATCGCATCGGAGGTTCTTTTTATGCTGTGGCAATTGATTCTTCCAGGAGTGAAATATTGGAAAGTCATCAAGTGTAAGCTGATGCGCACATTGGCATTACTTATGGGACTGAATGAAATTTTTATTTATTGTTGAAATTTGTATAACAAGAAAACGTTGCAATTGCGTCATAATACGTTTAGTTCGGTCGGTTTGGTCGAGGTGTGGATGGGTGGCCCCCACCGACATCTTCTCTTCCTTGTCGGTTGGGCGACTTTGATTGGATTACCCGCGTTATGCACCCCCCCCCCCCCCCTCATTTTGAGAGCCAGACCCAAGATGGTGCAGAACAAGGGCAAAATGCAGAACCACACGGTGCCTTCTAGAAGCTGTTATTGTCTCAAAAGCAAGACATCTTGTGCCGGTATGACGTTTTTACGAGAAAGACATATTTGGATGTGATAGTGGTTGTTTTGGGTATTTGCTGTACCCACTGGGTATCTGGCGTTCTGCATTTGGGGGCGTTCTGACCCCCCCTCCCCCCTCACTTTTTGAATTTAGGGGTGCATAACGCGGGTAATCCAATCAAAGTCGCCTTGGTCATCTCCTCCAGCGAGAATATCATGGTTCGGTTGCCCCCATCGACGTCGTCTATTCCTTGGCGGCTGGACGGCATTGCATGCAGGGAGAGCATCATAGCTCGGTTGACATTTACGATCGAGGATAGATGTGAACCAGGTCGCGATATGTTCCTTGGCCTCAGACCAGATCAGGTTCGCCTCTTCCTCTTGTATCTCAACAAGTTTGACGCCAACCCTGTTGGAAAGCAAAGAAACTGGTTGTCGCAAGAGAACACGAACCTCATTGAAAGCATTCGGTTTGTAGTGATGTACGCTTTCACGCCTTCGTAAATGAGTTGAGTCTTGAAGTTGGAGTGAAGTTGGGAACAATTCTTTGAAGGGTTTGTAAAAGGCATGCAGCTGGCGAGACTTGGTTGAATCTCTAACTTCCTATCACATCCACTATGCCAGAGAGCCAACATGGTGGAAATCTCCGTCTCATCCATTTGGCTAACGTCCTCCCCGTCAATAGACATGATCTTGTCTCCAGGACAAACCTTGGTGGCCAGGACACTTGACTTCCGAACCTCCTTGACAATAGTTTCGTCATTATTACTCGAAAGAGAAATGCCCAATGTTCCGTCAGGAACCAGGACTGTCCAAGCTCTGCCTGTAACGTTGCATTTCTTGCTGATGCATACAGTAGGATTTCATAACACTGACACTTTCTCTAGGTAGTTGATGAGGGTAGCTTTCTACATAGCCCACCACTTGGAGAATTCTGAACATTCGATAAATGAACTTTTCAATTCAATTGCGTGCAATTTTAGGGCAGACCACCTGTTGGCAGTACTTATTTGTCCTTGGCCTGAATGCATAAACGCATGTTGGAGTAGTTCCCCCATCTCCTTTTCTTCCCCTTTCCACATCAATTTGTTTCTTTCTTGCTGGTGATATTGCATTACTTGTGTATCTGTGCTAACCTTGCGCGTGAATGCACTCTTTGTTGACGTGTTGAATGGTATAGGTGAAGGCATAATATTATCCGAAACGACGCTGCTTCCGCTAGTGATGATCGCCGCAATTCCGTCTGTTTTGTCCAACAAAGGAGAGCTATGGTCAATATTATCATCAAACCTGACAAAACCCGGAGACGCTGCAAGAGAACGATCGATATCTTTGGGTGAAGAATTGCCACGTCGGGAAGGAGGAATATTTGCGGTCATGATCACATCATCAACATCATTGTTTTGGTCTGATCCATTTTTTATCCTCTCAGCCTGGCGCAGACAGGCTACCAGTTTGTGCTGCTCTAGCCATCTACGCTTGATGCAATGTACCTTCGGCATTTTATTAGTGGTTTATTCTGACATATATAGTGACTAGTTCCCTTCTTGTTCGTTCATTACCATACTGCTTGATATCTCTGGCTGAGCTTGTGATTATGAGCGGCTTCCGGGTTCGCGGTTCATTTGCGGGATACGCGCTCAGAACGCACCAGAAAATATACAGATCCTGCGTAGGAACTCTGTATGCACAATGAATCGTATGATTCCTATCGCGGCGGATGGTGTCAAACTGTTGAAACGGGCAGAAAAGGTACAAACTCACTTCTTCGGCGTCTGCTGCCGCACATTCAGTGTCCAGACGATAAAATCACATCTAATTCATATCTAACTCTATCTCCAAATCTGTGCTGATCTCTCAGTGTAGCACCGTCATCGGTTCAAAAAAAAGACGCCTTTCTTGGGAGCTGTGCTGATGCTGATGCAGTTTATGTGTACGTACAAATACAAATAGAAAGTTAAACCACTATTGCAGAATTCATATTGAAGAAATAATAAAGGGGACTAGACTAATATGCATGATACTCTTCATTGAACTCAATCATATTTAATGCATACTTAGATAACTCTAGAACATGTATATTTTACATAGGCATAGGCAGGATATAGCACTTTGACCAAAGGTCCACTGTTGGACTTTTCACTTGCACTGGCTTATTACAAAACAAAAGACATTACTTACGCACTCCAGCAAAAGCAGCCTTGCGCGCCAAGTTGATATTTACTTCAACTTCGCCATCTTTTGGTTCCTTGCAAGACACCAGGATCTGCCTTGCAACCTCATATGCATAGCAGGCGTCTTCACGGCTTTCAAACACACCAATGTAGCGTGATTTTCCTGCATAGTAAAGTTGGGCTTGCCATTTACCAGAAGGTCTCACGGTGACACCACGCGGTAAGGTCATCTCCTTCCCAGCGACCTTCCTATCGGACTTTTTGACTGCAGCAATTGCCGCGTTGATCTTATCATTTTCCTGAGGATCAAGCTTTGACTTCTTGAAGACGTCACTCTTCCTCTTCTGCCATCCTTGTTTGGCAGTGTTGGATCTTTGTTTGGAAGTCTTGCCTTTTGTGGCTCCGGTCGAAGCTTTCGAAGCAGCTCTTGCACCACCTGATTTGGTCGGAGATTTCGGAGTTGATTTAGCACTGGACGCTTTCGCTTTGGCGCTGGATACTTTCACACTTGACGATTTGACGCTGGGCGCTTTCGCAGTTGATGCGGGTTCGTCTTCATGCTGCATCATATGCTTGTACCCACTACCCTTGGCAGTTGGCTTTCTTTTCCTTCCCCGCATTGAAGTTTCTTCTACCTCCGGCTCATGCTCCACTACCTCTTCCCTCACTTCCTCTCCGTAGCTCTCAGCAGACAAAGAGGTGTCTTCAGATTTGGCACCCTTGAGTTCCTGCAAAGCCTCTACGATGGAAGTTTCTTGAGAAGTCTCGGCAACGGATGTATCCTCAGCTTTTGCAGCTGGTGCCACTGGGGCGCTGTTTCCGAACATGGCCAAAAGAAGATTGGCTGCTTCATCTCTAGAAATATCGGCTGCTGTTCTCTCCTCTACTTTCTCTTCAACTTCTATATTTGCTTCTTCTCCCTCATCGGAGGCATCGGAGGAATCCTCCTCCTCACTGCTCTCTTCATCACTTTCTTCTTCTGAGGACGAGTCTTCGTCAGCATTTGCTGCGGCAAGCATCTTCTGCCTAATCTCCCATTCAACTCGTTCAGCAGTATACGTATGCGTAGCGATGGACGAATCTTGCTGGTAGTATGCCCGCCCAGATGGAGCAGTAGCAGTGCCTTCCATGAGCATCCTCTGCTCCTTTGCCTTCTGCCACGCCATCTTGGCTGCTTTGGATCTTGCGGCAGCAGTGTAAGGCTTCTTATGAGATTTCTCATCAGATTCAGGAGACTCGCCCAACATATCCTCCATCTTCCTTTTGCGCTCCCAGCCAAGATTTGCAGCATTGGCCCTGTCGGCTGGATCGTATTCCTTGGAACTCCTCTTCTTAGTCGAGATATACGGTATTCCAGCCTTTTTCGCTTCTTTGATACGCTCCCAACCCAATTTGGCTGCTTCGGAGTGAGTGAGGCTCTTTGTCTTGTCGCCTGCACCAGTTGCCCCTTGCTTTCGCCTCGTCTCCCAACCTTTCTTGGATGCTTTGCTTCTCTGCTGCCACTCATCCGTATCCTCCACTTCCACCTTTGTTGCAGCTCCTACCAATTTCCTCCTAGTCTCCCATCCTTTCTTGGATGATTTACTTCGAACTGCAAAGAGTTCATCCTCCACCTCAACCTTGCCTTCAACGTTTACCTCGCCTAGCATCTTCTTCTTCTTCCTCGTCTCCCACCCCTTCTTGGATGATTTACTCCTAGCTTTGAAAACCTCAGCGTCCTCTTTACCTCCAGCATTTTCAGCCGCGCTCTCAGCTGCAGCATCTTGCATCTTCTTCGCCCTAATGCGTTCCCAGCCCAATTTGGCTGCTTCTGCACGTGATAGGCCCGTCGACTTGGCGGATGTTTTCTTCTTGGATGCAGCAGCTGCCTTTGCTTTTGCCTCTTCCAGTATCTTCTTCTTCCTGATGCGCTCCCATCCCAATTTGGCAGCTTCAGAGTGCGTGAGGCTCTTTGATTTGGAGGAGGTGGTTGACGAAGCGGGGGAGGCCGCTGCAGCGGCCATCTTCTTCTTCCTCGTCTCCCATCCCTTCTTTTGATCACTAGCGCCACCACTGTTGGCTTTGGCTTTGGATTTTTGCTGTGGCGGAGCCGCAACGGCCGCTGTTGCTGCTGCAGTCGCCGACCTTGCGGACCGAGAAGGCGTAATCCTCACCTTCTTCGATGGGCCTGCACTTTTCTCTAGTTCACGTTTGCGTTCCCATCCCTTCAATGCAGCCAATCTCCGTTTTTCAGAGGGACTGATGCTATCAGTGGCGGTAGTGGTGGACTGTTCTGTGGCATTGATGGCATTTTGATCTGCGCCGGCATTTTTCGCAGCGGCGATGCTCGATGATGTTGTGCTGCCTGGCATGGTGGAGTTTGTTTCGTTGGGCAGAATAAATTATGCGTAATACAGCAATGATATGACGTTATCACGGCTATTTTTAGATGCGATCTAGAAGCAGAAGCAGGGGCGGTTGTGTAATGTTAGTGTCGGGGGAAATAAATGCTACTAATGCACATCAGTTGTGATTTTTTATCATTGGAGAGCAAATGGATGAATATTCAGTGCGGTTCGCTTACCGTTAATTTTTCGGGTGGTGCTAGAATGATGCAACGGATGTTATGCCTGGTATTTTTCGTATCAATTCGGATGCGGGGGTGATTGTATGCTATCGGAGGATATAGAATGCAAATGCTGTTGCTTTTTATGCTTCGATGTTCAATGTCGGTTCATCTCGGGCGGAGCGGAGACAACAAATATCCGTGGGGCAGTGCGAAATACCCGTTCAAGTATCCGTGCGGGTATCTAGAGGTCGCTCCAAAAACTACTACTAGAAGCATTCTAGTATAATTTCCGGATATTACGGATATATATTATCCAAAATTGGCCAAATATTGTATCAAAATGCCCTTGGGTAGGTGGCACACCAATGCTAGCGAGTTTTTGATTCTTCTTGCTATCGTACCGGTGGCGTTGTGGTGGTCTCTCCGCGACCAGCACAAGCAGACGAGGAAGAGCCGCAGGAGGAGAAAGGTTCTGATTATATCAACCGTGCTCGTATCGATAGATCTGATAAGTGTAGAGGAGGGATCATCTGACGACAATTCATTTCTTTTCTTGATGGAATATTGAATGTCAAAACTGGTACAAAGTCGGAAGAATTGCAGAATGTGGATTTCCGATGCGATTATTTGAGAACGGCACATTGGAAAGTGCAGTGCCACTGAAGACTGTATTCTGCGATTGCAACAGTGATGATGGTTTTTGGTGACAAGATTGGAACAATTGGAAAGGTGCATTCTATGATGAGTGCCCCTTTATGCTCCTTCATAATGCTAACTTCATGGAGAGGAGTCGGCATCTGTAGTGTTACCATATATACGGAGTTGGAATCAAGTAAAAAGCTGGAAGGAATGGATGCTTGACTTGAGATTACTATCCTGGGGCGCATTTTCATCCATTGAAAGACATAATGACATGGTTGAATGCTTTGATAGCTTATTTCAATTGGGGTTTGACATTGTCAGAACTCTATCTTACTTGAGCTTCGAGCGCTAGAGAAATGCCATGACATGAAGAGTGCAATCAGCCTAAACCAGTGCTGACAAGACATCAGCCGATTGCAACAATGTTTCGGGGAGTGGATAACTGCAAAGTGGAGCGGGAGCACTGCAATGTATTGCTGGAGGATTGCATCACGCTACATGAACTTGCTACGCAGAAATCGGAATCAAAGGTCCATGTGAGAGGATAGGGTCGTAGTAGAACAGAGCGTTTCATTCTTTGCAAGCAATGCGATCAAAATGTGATCCCGTTTTTCAATCTACTGGGAAATGATGCTGAGAATGAGAACAGCATTCTGAGCAAAGATTTGTTCCAAGAAAATGACCATATCACCAGGATATTTACTTTTTGTATGCTTAATAATATTACAATGGACAATTACAGTACGCAGGATAAGATTTAGTGCAAAATGTCATCTTTTCTCATCTAATCTATTCCACAAGAATCGAATACGCTGCAAACTACATTGAGTATCAACCAAAAGTACACCGCTGCCTTGCTAATACCAAGCGAAGCCCACTCAGGTGAAAAGTACATGGCTTTGATGAGACTCAACATGTCAACTATCGCTTTCTTCCCAACAGCAGTAATGACATCGTCACCCCAAGCAAGTGCGGCGCTGAATGCTCCAAATCCAGTGAGAGTGACACCGACACCAGTTATCATGCCATTTGTCATCTCTGTGGCACCCTTCATTCCCCAAAGCTTGGAGGCTTCTGCGGGCGCAAAAAGGCAAGGAAGTCCAGATGTCAAAGCAAACAAGGACGCGGCCTTGAATGCGTTGCCTGCCCAATCAGCTGCTGTCAAGCCACCATAAGCAGCGGCAGAAGCAAATAGAAAAATCAACGAAGATCCAATGTTCGATGGTCCAGTAGTCTTGGAACTCTCGTTCAGGAGATCACCGAGTGCTCTAAACGCCCATGGTAGATTACCAAGCGCCATTGCAAGATTCCAGCTGATATCATTTCGGAACAGAAGACTATACATAACCACGCCTGCGCTAAAAATTGACAAGTTATGATCGATAGTCTGCCTAGCATCAGTAGGACTCAACTCTCCAGGCACACCATATGATTTGTTACAAAACTTATCTGCCACTGTAAATACAATTAAAGGAATATTATGGTGAAGGAATACCACCTACTTTCATGCTTGTCATATCCACTCTTTGTAAGGTACACACGTCATTAGCGAACACAACTTAACTCTTCCTCTTCCCGGGATATTGATGTTTTTGGCAATGGGAATATGTTTTGCCTCTGGAAGAAGTGTACTGTACTGAAGAACAGCCTTCCCTCTCGCACATGCGCGAGATAATAGTTGTTCTGATTCGTTTCGGGAACATCCTCGCCTTCACCGTCTCTTCCTCATCCTTTTCTACTGCTGCCCAGAGAGCATGTTGGTTCGATTCGTCAGGATTGCGTATTCTGCATTCTTCGCACTTAGCTGTCCGCTTGCTTGTAGTCAACGAGTGGCAAGCCTTTCAGAAGTCTTTGTGAGTGAGTATTCTCACTCTTTGGTAGCATCCGATATGTAACCTTGTCTCTCTCTGCGCAGCGGATACAAACGAACATTGTATTTGACGTCCTACCAGCTTCTTCGTCTTTCTTCTCTCTTGTAGCTTGTCCTCCAGCTTTTGCAGCCTTATCAATCTTTTCGAGCATTTCCCTATCACCTGGCAATTGTGCACGACTCTCTCTCCTACGCTTAGCAGCTTCCGACAATTTTTTGTTATGAAGAGAACCTGCCTTTAGCCAAGCCGAATACCATTCAATGCGCTCTTTGTCACCCTCAAGAAGAGTCTGCTCGTTATCCCTTCGGTTCAAGGCAGCCTGAGTCAGCTTCCAGTTGTTGGTTCCACCAAGTGAGCAAGATTCCGAGGTACGATTTGCCTCGAAATTTTCCCAGTGCTCGATGCGCTCTTTGTCACCCTCAAGAAGAGTCTGCCCGTTATCTCTGCGGTTCAAGGCAGCCTGAATCAAGCTCCAGAGTTTCAAACCACCGCGTGAGCAAGACTCCAAGTATGCTTGGTGAATAAATAGAACGATATCAGAGTCAGAGTGCTCCTCAAAGAAATCATCAAAGATAGTAGCTCTAGGAAGTGTTGGGTCAATCACCCACCTAACGTTCGAGAAGAAGTTTGTTCCTCTTTCAAGCCTGATTGACATATCACCAAATAGACACTTTGTCGAATAGTAACAGCATGGGTGATAAGCCGTTTGGTATTCAGCTCCAACCACTCCGGCAGAAATAAGACGACCACTGTCCTTCAACTCTTCATATTTCTTCACCCCAAAGAGTTCAGAAAAAGCCTGATTAGCAGTGCCTGATCCGAGTCCAATCTTAACATTCTTATTGTTCACCAAGATTGATAGCACAGGCAAATATTCCTGCATGATCTTTCTTGCAATCTTCTCTCCCACGTGCTTTTCAAGAGTTGATCCGTGTGGGTACGCAACAGGATTCATATCGCCAAGGAAAGAGCCGAATAAGCATCTATCGTGCACTGCAAGTCTCGCCAACTCAAGTGTATTGCAGAACAGAGTGTTGTCGCTACGTTCGGCAGTATATCCATTCTTCAAGAAGGGCAAGAGACGGAGCGCATCTTCGAGGGTGAGGTAGTTCCAAAGGAGAGCAACAAGGATCGCATCCTCTGGTAACCCAAGAGGAAGACTCATTGTATTGTACAACACAGGTTTCCCTTTCAAATCTTTATAATTCCTTCTCTTCATTGTGCTCATGAATTTCTTCAGCGCAACAAACAACTGCTTAACCACTGAATTCTTGATATCAGGCTCATCTTCCTCATGACGAAATTGATTCAGTTGGTAATGGTTGAATTGCTCTCTCACTCTCAAATCAATTCCTTTGTCGGTATTGTCTCCACCGCCACGGAAGTGACTGGAAGCAGAAGCAATTGCCTCATTCATCGGATTTATTCTCCTTTTCTTGGTCTTGCTAGCCCGCTTTGCCTTGGTAGCCAAAGCCGAGGACTTTTTGGTTACTGTGACAGACACTCCAGGACCTGCAACTGCAATGGCACTATTACCTGAGCCTTGTCCATGACCGCCATCGAAATATTTGTTGGCCCAATTTTGAGCGTGGCTCAGATCGTTGAACTTGTGAAATACTCGACATTCCTCTTCCCCACGTAGAAAGTCATTGACTTCATCAGCATTGCTTCCTGGAAAATCAGCATCGGGCTGTCTCCAAGAGGACGTTTTGATCCTAGATGGCTCAGGCTCCAACAACCCGTGTTTTTCAATGCTGCGAATCTCTTCATCTCGATCTGCATGTAAGTTCAAACAGTCAAGGAACTCCAATGGAGACACATCATGTGACTTAGCAATATCCCTACACCAATCAACCGAGTCGATATTACAATCATCATAAATCTCGTCGAAACGTTCACGATATTCGGTGATCATGTCCTCTAAAGGAGGATGAGGCTTGTTCGTTGGACTGGAGAATCGCACATGTTTGATCGACTTGGGCTTACTACTGCCCAATTGACTAGCACGACGGGTACGAGGGTTGGTCAACGAGTTGGCGCTCACTTTCGCAGATGGAGCTCTGGCAAATGCCTCAGAAGATGGCTCTGCCTTAGCCTTGGCGCGTAATTCAGCTGTGCCGACAGAAGGTTCATCATGCGCGGCGATAGATCCTTTTAGTTGCACGCGTTTGGATGAAGCTGTATTCGGCTTGGACTGTCCAATCCCTGATCGGGCTTGGGTGGATGCAAATGGTTGGATATTCGTGCGGTCGTCTCCAAACCTGCGAGTAGCATTTCGCTGTCGCATCCATTCAGAAGCTTCATTTTCTTTCGACTCCCTGCTGAATGCCGATGACCCGGCTTGGTCAGTCTCTGCTGAATTCGCATTTAGAGTTGCCGCCTCCCAAGCAGCAGTCTTTTCTTTGTCTCGTTCGTCCATTTCCAGCAGTTGGTCCAGCGTTGCTATGCATGATTTCTGTGATTCAGCTCCACTGTGTTGAATGGATTTCAGCCGACTGGATGGAAGCTGAGCAAACGACATCCCATCGCATTCGTCGTCGGAAGAATCTCTCTCGCTAATGCGATCCTTCGAAGACTCTGGTGAGTATGTCATTGAACGAGTCGAATGAATGAAGAGAGGTTGTGGCATGGACAAGATTGTGGAGCGAATTTTCCTCGATCTTTTCTCGCTCTATCGAAAGCGCCAAAAATTCAGAGACATAATTTATCTCATTTAGTCGCTAAGAGGCAATCCAGCGGATTTCATAATGTCTCCCAGATCCAGTTCCGATTGCAAGCCCTCCAATAACCTTGGCTGCAGTTTCAGCGTCGATTGGGCCCGCTCCTCCACGCAATTCGAGTGCACGTGTTTTGGCAAGACTCTTAGTCTTGTGTTTGGGGAGAAAAGGGGCAGCAGCATCTACCGACTGAGCGGCAGTAGCCAGTGCGAAGAAGGACATTAAAAGTGTGATCATCATCTTACTTGTGGAAATATATTATTATGAGCTCAGCTTCGTTGTTTTGGCCACCAGAAGCAATGGCTCTCCAGCTTGTCTTGGGTTAAGTTGCATGGCTGCCTTTGTGGGAAGCCGCAGGGCAGAGACATAAAAAAAACTCCGCGAACTGGAGCGAACTCGACAAAAGATCTTTCGCCAAAAACTTCCAAGACGTTTTGATTCTCCTCAAATCGCTTCATTGGCTCCTCGATACGCTTCAGCAAATGACGCGACCACATGATGCTTCCTGCAACGGGAGGGGCGTTCCGAGGGATTGGAGGACTACTCTTCAGCTTCTCGTAGAGTTGCTGTGTCTTTTCGAGCTCCAGGCCATAGTTCATAAAAATGAGCTTGAGGCTTTGAGTGACTCTCTCTGGAGAATATTTTGGAACTTGTGCAAGAGATCCAGCGAGTGGCTGACAGATGATATCTTCTCAAAAGAATGATCGACAAACTGCAGCATGGCACCTTCTAACTCAGAAATTCTAACGTTGAACTCGACAAAATCTCGATCGAACTTGTTGTTGCGATAGTCTAACAAATCATGATTCTTGGCTCGAAAGCCCTGCTTGATTTGCATGAATTGGTCGATCAATGACTCCATCCCCTCCAGCTTGTTCTCTGATAAAACCGTGAATTCGTCAATCGTCGAAAACATATCGATCAACTTGATTAGTCTTCTACAGAAGAGGTTAAACTTGCCAAAGATTTGCATCTCGTTGAAATCAAATGGCTTGTCGCTAGAGCTAGCTTCCTGCTTGCGCTTCATCGAGCGGTACTCTTCTTGGTAGGATTCGTTGAGCTTGATTCCAGCTTCAAGTGACTTGATAAGTGTCGTTGAATCCATCACCCACAGATCTCCGTTCCCTCCATTGCAACTGATGATGTTTTGAGTGCATCGAATAATCATTTGATCTGTAATCTTTGAAAGCATGTTGGCCACTCTCTCTTCGGTGGTGTAGTATCGTGAGATGGTATAAATCATCTGTGTGTATGTGGATGAAGATGAAGTGGTGTGGGTTAGTTCACGAATTTGTCAATGAGGAGGTATATAATTATGCAGCATGGTAAAAGTAAGTGCACACGTACCTTGATCGAATTCAACAATGCCGGGAGTGTATCAACAATACCTTGAGCTGTCCCAGAGTAGAGGGGCTCAATGAATCGGTACAGTGTAGAAAGGTATTTGGAGTTATTCTCAGACTCGTTCAACGCCTCGGTGGTATCAGTCTCAATCTGCTTCCATCGTCGTAGTAGAGCAACAGTTGATGACTTCTTTGTATGAAGTTTGATGCCCTTTGTGTATGTTGAAAGAGTGTTTACGACGTATTTGCAGTCCTTCCGCTTGAGCTGTTCTGAAATTGACGACAGCTGTTGCCTTCTTGACCTCCAAAATTCAATCTCCGCTTTGGGACCTTCCAGTTGTTGCTGAGAGCTTGATTTGTTCTTTTCACGAGATTCCATGTAGCCCTCGACTTGACCGCACCATTCATCGAGAAGCTTCTCCAACTTGGCGACTGTTTCGGCTTCATGTTGAGCCTTCTCTTCAAGCGTTTGGCCCTCTGCAGGTTGCTCCGCTGACAATGACAAATCAAAGAGAGTACTCTCGAGCTCACGAAGCTCCAGTCCGCCTGAGATGCTCTCAACAGCTACCGACAAGTTCTGAACAAACTTGTTCATTTCGTCATTGAAATCGGCCTTTTGCTCTTCATTGGTATCGCCCCATTCAGATGACTCTGCAAATAGTGGAACATAAGTGGATGACAACAATGACTTGATAGTTTCCAGCGGCGAATCGAGGATTTCTCCGTAGAGTAGTGATGTATCATTGGCAATGGATGCATCGACTTGATCACCCTGCCGCAAGAAGTAGTGGTCTTGTTTGCCATACTGTGAAACTTTCTGGCTTCTCCTCAATGGAAGGCTTGTGTCGTTGGCAGGACTTTTCTCCTCGATCGATGCTCCCCAGATGAGGACCTCCCACCCACTGGAACGGCAAGGACATTATTTTGCTCTTCCTTCTTAACATGGTGATCCCAGCACGATCATCCTCAAAAGCCTATCTGCGTGGCTCTGACAAGAGCTTCTCTACGCAAACATTGATTGCCACATTTTTTGGCTCTTCCCTTCTTGCCTTGTCATTTCTTGCTGGAGTTTTCTACAATGAGTCAGCGCACTATGATGTTCCTCTCAAATCCAATCTACGCGGTGCGGCAACATTGAATATTCCTGTTCCTGTTGTATCAGATACACTCATCGATCCTAATCAAGATTCGACCCAGGAATTCTTTCCGGACAGTACCAAACACAACCAAAAGAAGTGGGGCAAAATAAAGACACGTCCTGATGATTGGGTGATGTGGAGTTTTCATGACGTGCACTCAGAGTTTAAATGTAGTGAACATGCACATGATCAAAACAAACCATTGCCAGACTTGGCATTTTGGAATTATTATCGAGATACATTCAAACTTGTTGTGGATAACGATATTGAATTTGATTCCGTGCCTCCAACAGAAGGATATACAATGAATGGGGACGGAAAGCAGCCGTATTATGCAAAAATCTCCCCTGGAAAGGGGAGGGGTCTCTTTGCTTCACGAGATATCAAGAAAGGTGGAGTTGTTCATGATGGGAATGCAAGTGATATTGAAATGAGTGCCGACGATTGGCGAAGTATGGCGTTTGCCTTGCCTCAAAAAATGGCATGTGACTTTTCAGAATGGACCTGGACACAACAAACCGAAAAAGGTGGGCCTTACAAGATATTCACTGCATTTAATATTAGCATTCTGATGAACAGCTCAAAAGCTCCGAATACAATGCCCAAATCAAGTTATTCATCGAAAATGTATGCCTTGCGCGATATCAAGAAGGATGAAGAGATTCTTACCGACTACAAAATTTATCCAACAAAGTGGGAAAAGGTGGGCTTGTCTTGAGCTTGAGATACTTTGTGGTGTCATGGACGTGTAAAATGTAAAATCAGGAACAATTGTGTACTACCTTAGTCTCCTACGCAATAAACTTGCACTCTCTGAATCAAGGTCGGCTTCTTCTTCTGATTCGGCTGTAAGATGTTCCTCATGGATGGGTATCAATGGCTGCTGCTGCTGTTGCCGACTAGCCAGTAATTCGGCAACCAAATCTGACCGACGTTCTGCTACTGCACGGATATGTGGTGGCATGGACTTCAGAATGTCATCCAAATTCGTTGAATTGTTGACAGCTGGTTTCTTCATTTGAGTTACTCGGATAGGTGTTGCTCGACTTGTCATCTCCAATGCAGACGCAACTTTAGTATCAGATGGAAGCTTCTCTTCAGTGCGCAAAGCTGGCAGCGTTAATCCAAACCGATCTTTCATCAGCCGTTGTACATGTTCGGAGTTGAGTGCATCTGGCGCCTCAACGTCATGATGATTGTTGCGTTCTTGATGAAGCTGGTTGTCACTGTACCAAGAAGGTAGGTCTTCTGAAAGCCAGCCTGTATTATTCTCTTGATTGTTGCCTTCTTGACTAGAATTAGTAGTTAGTAGAGCATCGTATTGTGACATTAAACGAACAGCTGTGCCAAATGGCATCCATCGACTCAAGTATTCCAATGTTATGTAGTCAAGTGATGCGCCGTCAATTTGTTGCTGCATCAGTGCATATATTGCTTGTTGTATTATCATATCATACTCATGGTTAGACTCATGATATTGTGTTGTACTTGTATTGTTTCTTCTAAAATATGGAGAATTGTAATGATGATTACCATTTGATTGTAATTGAGTAACAGCCAATTTCGATCGAGACCATGATGCAACGTCAGTTACTGACCAAGATTTGTATTCTCTTTCGTCAAGATCATAATGAGATGGTAAATTGTCGTAATTATAATGACTATTGCGATTGTTTCTGAACAGAGATCCCTTCATCCAAAGAGCAAGTCGTTGACGTAGCGCAGAGAGAAACGTTGGTCCTTTGCGATTAGCTGAGCAGTATCGACTATGAATGAACCATATTGCAGTGCAAATTATGTAAATGACGACAAGTGTCAATAAAATTGTGGTTGGTTGACTGAAGTTGTAGTTGTCGTCGGGCCGCTCCTCATCTGTTGTGACTGTTTTGTTAAGATGCGGCGACTCCATCCTATCAGTGGCTCTGAAACACTTTTCACGAGCTCGCTCCAGTGTTGGATAGCTTGTCGTCTATCAGAATGGAACCAATCTTAGTAGTGTAAGTATTTATGACGGCTAGCTCTCAAGACATCATCAAATAAATAATGTTTACTCATTGCTCATTGTAAGTAGCGAGTATTTTTGCGTCTAAGGTTCTACATGCGATTGTAAGTAGCCGGGAGGGAGGGAAGGCGGCACTGCGCGCCCAACCCAGCCAAAGCCGTTGAGCCGGTTGCTGGGCTGGGGGGTAGGTAAAGGGCGGCGGAAAACGCGAAGCTCCCTTGTGTATATAACCCGATTTTTATACCAGGGCTACTTCTTCTATTACTAAGTAGACTACTAGCTCCTCTATGACATAAACGTCATGGTATATAATTTTGTAACGGAGCGTTTTCCCCAATCATGAAGAATGAGTCACACAACATCCAACACAGAACACAGTCCTCAGTAATATCCGCACAAGCACAACTCATAATGTTGCTACGTTGAAGAATGTTGAATGTTGAGGGTAGAGCGAGGAGTTTGGTTTTGTGTACCTCCATAAAAGAAGTTCTATTCCTCGGCGGCAGCGTGGGGCAGTCCATATTAGCACTAAAATAAGCTCAGAATAATGATGAGCAGGGCAGTAATTAGTAAAGCATGGAGGTCGTCAACCTTATCCCCGTCGTCAGCCAGAATATCTCAACATCATGGAGGACCACACGTTATGATGTCATCAATGCAGCGACGACGCAAGCTGCTGTCCTGTATCAACAGTCGAATAATACGCAGCTTCAGCAGTCACAACAAGCACGATAATTTTATACACGACGTCATAATAATCGGAGGTGGGCCCAGCGGACTCTTTCTATCATCACTCCTTTCCTCTTATGGCATCAATTCTCATTTGCTGTTTGACAAACGACCCAAAGAGGAGTTACTGAAACACCCTCAAGCACATTTTATTAATTTACGAAGTATGGAGATTCTGAAGGTAGAGATGCCAAGTGTCTATGATGGGATCCAGCGAGAGATGCCGGATGTGAGTGAATGGGAGGGGTTTCATTTTGGTGGTAGTGTGATGGGTAGTAGTGGAAGGAGACTGGGTAGAGTGGTGCATCCGGTGAAGAAGCCACTGAGAGCTGGTCAGAGTGGCAGTGCTATACTTTTACCCACAAATGATAAAATACAATCATCAGCTGCTGACGATGAGAGTAGAGATGACGATTACATCAGTGTTTGTCGACCGGCGCACTTGGCTCAAAATAAATTTGTTTCTTTACTACTGAATGAGGCAAAACAAAGACAAGGAGGATCCGGCGAAACTAATCTGAGATACGGCGAAGAAGTTATAGCAATAGAGGAGATTGATCTAGAATCACAATCACAACCAATCATTTCAATCAAAACATCTCACGGTCAAACCCATCAGACACGCTACCTAATCGCAGCAGATGGAGTACATTCCTTTGCAAGAAGAAGCTTTGGTATTCCCATGATGGGTCAAAATACAATGCAAAATCTGATTAATGTTCACTTTCGAACAAATTCACACCTATCCAAAATGTTAATGAAAGACTCGGATCAGGCAATGCTTCATTTTGTTTACAACTCTCAATTGGTTGGTGCCTTTGTTTGTCATGATGGCAGGAAAGGCGAGTGGGTGTTACAGATACCCTTCTTTCCTCCGTATCAGACAATGGATGATTTCAGTATCGGTAAGGTACGCGAGATGGTTTGGGCTGGATTGGGTATGAACAGTAATGAAGCGAACGAATGTGATTTTGATGTGTTATCCATCCGTCCTTGGACCATGTCGTCACTTGTTGCACAAAGTTATGTCAATAAATCGAACAATATGGTACTTGTTGGTGATGCAGCCCATGCATTTCCACCAGCAGGTGGGTTTGGTATGAATACAGGGTTGCAAGACTCGCACAACCTTGCCTGGCGATTGGCTTTGTTACTTCGCAGCTCGAACCATCACATGGCCAGCTCCGTTCTAACCAAATATGAAAGTGATCGAAAGCCAATTGCCACACAAAACGCCGCGTTAAGTGTAAGAAACTACAACCGAACACTTCGGATTGCAAAAGCTTGTTACTTGGATGCACAACATCCAGAATTGCTAACTACTGTGCTGGGCTCACCGCCAATGAGCCTGTTGCCGCTCGAGACACGACAAGGTATGTTTCGTAGGTTAGTTCACGTAGCAATGATGCCACTTGCAAGCTTGACTTCTTTGAATTCGTCTCTCCACGCAAATCATATTGAAAGGAATGTGCAGTCGATATTGGAAAGTGGAGGGTCGTTGCCACTAGTATTCCCAAAATACGAGATTGGATTCTCTTACGAGCATGGCGCTCAGTCCAAGAAGGAAGATGCTTCAAATGATACGAAGGGGTATTATCCCAGGATGAGAGTTGGGTATCGACTGCCACATATTATTTTGGAAGTATGGAATTCTTCAATTTCACATGCTCGTGATGGCTGGTCAGTTTTGGAAACAACCAGTCATGAAGCAGAGGATCCTTCAGACTCTCTTTTCATCACCCTTACTGACATATCTTCGCAACTACGCAAAGTTCTCTCCTATGACACTCCAGTGTTTACCCTGCTAGTACTAGGAGCTCTTCCTGCATCATCATTGACATCCATGCGTCAAGCTATTGATAAAGTATCAAACAAGATGAACACCCCGTTGATAATGGCGAACATCCTTCCCGAGGCACCTAGTGATGAAGATAATGTCAGTGAAAATAACATCACACTCATTGATTCGCAGCGAGTCATATGGAAGTTGATGTCAGAAGAGTCATCTAGATACAGCTGACAATCCTTGCAATGCGATGGTGATTGTGAGACCTGACGGACACATCAGCAGCGCAGAGTTTGTAGAAGAAAGGGAAAATATCAACCGCTGTTGAGAAAATCATTTCGAAGGGACTTGAATCTGCAGTTTAAGATATTCTACGAGCTATACGTTAGTAATTATCTTATTTCCTTGCACCCATTAACGAAGCACGACAACCAAGAATGTAACGAGTCCAACAACGCTCAAAATACATAGTGCTATCAAGGCACGCTCAGTCATCACTTGCTGCCTTCGTTTATTGTTAAACCAAGAGGGATCCTCCTCATCTTTCATTTTCTTTTCAGCGTGATACCTGTGGGTATTGACACCACGAGCTAGTCGCTGGTGCGAGCACCCATTCAACACTGTATTATGCCCTGCTCCTCCTCCTTCCATGTGATGTAGCATGTTATCTTCCACTCGATGTGCGGCATAATGTAGCTGTTTGTTCCACACTCCTCCAAATAAAGTTGACACGTCTTCCACACAATCAGGATCGTTTGAAATGGACAGAAATTCAATTTTGGGTTGGGCACGGTTCATCCTCTCAAGTCGTCTTTGATCACGGTCATTCAGTTCGTTATCTTGGTCAGATTTTGATTGTCTTACATCTTCTTCGACGGTATTTGTTACATGCTCCGTTCCTTTGTATTCCTCTGCTAAATGCCTCTCTGGTTCTTCATCTTCTTCGTTACAATGTTTTGGGGACATGCTCATCCGTAGACTTGGTATATTCCTTCCCTGTACATTTGTCACTACACATGATTTGCGTACTTTCTTGGTGTCCTTCATCCACATCTACAATTGGTTGATGCATATTCTCCTTCTTTTCTTCAACTATCTTCTCAAGGTAGTCCAAAAAAGAAATGCCCCTGCATGATGTTGGTAAGTCAGCATCATCTTGTCCTTCCTTTGCTTTCACGTAACTACTATCTCTGCTCTCATTGCTGCTCAATGAAGTTCTTGTGGTAGCAGTGATTGGAGAAGAATCAGAGATGGAATACTTGAATAGTGATGGTTTGTTTGTGAGCAGTTTATTGTCATCGTTGATGAGGACTTGCTTTGAAGAGGGCGTGTGTGGTGTTGATGGAGTAATCGAGTAACACCTTCCATCTTCACTGGCTTGCTCTTTCACTATTGACTTCTCATCAACTCGATCCACCCTTTCTTCGACACGACCTTTACCATGAACAGAATCACAACTCTCGACATCACCTGTATCGACTTGTTGTCCAGTTCGACTCTTCTGATCCTGCTTAGGTTGCTCAACTGTAGTTTGTTGTTTTGTTGCATCATCTTGTTTATGCAGTTTCTTTCTATACTGTGCTGGAAGAAACACCAATTTTGCCCACTCTCTCTGCACCTCAACCTCATCACTTCCATTCTTCTTCTTCGAAGCTCCATTAAGCATGGAGCATAGCTCCACATGAGTCAAGTTGAAGACATTTTTTCCATTGATATGTATCAAAATATCACCGACTTTAACATGCTGTATGAGCGGCGAGTACGGTTGAATGTAGGAGACTACTGGTAAGACCATGTCAATATCTATACCAAGGGGCGCTGTTATTGGAAGTTGAATTACGATAGGCTGGACGTTATCTTCTTCTGCGGCCGTAATATCACATCTAGGTTGTCTCACGACCTCCTCCACGCTAGCCACGGAAATTTCAAAGTCAGCTTCGCTTTTGTCAAAGTCAGTCGCATCTCCGTGATGATGAGATTGAGACGATGATGTGGCGCAATTATCTGTCGTTGATGTGTCACCTTCATGATCCTCCTGGTCGAGTTGATGTGTTGCATGGCGAGTGCCGATGCAGCCGCTGCCGGCACGGCTATGTTCACTCGACGCAATCATTGAATTGATGTAAGTTTGGCTTCCGCTTCCGCTCTCTTCTCATCAAGGGATGCAGCCACCAGCAACGTTACGACAAGGGTGATAAAGCTAGGCATAATCTGTTTCTCGGCATCATAATTGAATGCGCTATGTTTCACCAAAAAATCTGAGGTTGGTCCCGTCTCGTCCCGTCGGGAACGGGACGGGATTTTCGGGCCGGGATTCACATCCCGTCCCGAGACCATCGATCCCGGGATTCCCGGGATTTTGATGCGTACGTGGCTCAGCAAGGCTCGCAGGCTCATAGAGGTTGTTCCATCACAGCAACGTGATGCAATGCTAAAAAAACTGAACAATTTCCTTTTCTACTATCGCAGCACACTTTTAAATGGGTAATCGGTACCTTTCTATGACGACGTTGACAGTGGTAGACACAAATGCTCTGGCCTTGTGGGGCTGGCCGCAGGCTCAAATTGGACCTCATCAGTCATCAGGGCTTAGTCGAGGCTGCAGTACAGCTGATATGTGTGATAGTGCATTAAAACTTGATATTCTCCTACGAAATTGCAGTAGCAGATATCAAAGGCTAGCACCCGTCTATGCTCATATTGACAGCGATAGACAAGATACGGTTACGGTGGCGGTGGGCAACCAAAATTTGACCTCCCGATGCATCCGAGGTTGTTGCATCGCCGCTTCATGATGCAATGCTCTTAATACTAAACATTCCCCTTTTGTACGTCTATACCTAACTTTAATTGGCGACAAGCGTTGGATTGTACTAAAGTTGACAGCGCTAAACACGATATCGTAGTCTAATGTGTGCTGGAGGTCTGCCCGAATTGATGACGGGAGAAATTGTCGTGCAGGTCCGATGCGAGACAAATCGATGAGCAGATTCGTTGAGCTTCTCTACAATCCCAATGAACTATAATCGGAGCAGCGCATACTTCGATTCTCATATTGACAACGTGAGTTCGATAAGGCGATCCAATGTGGTGCTGGCGGCCATCCCAAATTGGACTTGGAGGATCTCATCAGGTCACCTACGAGGTTGTCGTGCCAGCACTGCTCGAAAAGAGACGATGCGCAGCTACAATTGCATTCTCTGCTATCGCAACCGAATATAATGGTCCACTAGAAGCTGTTGGTTGCTCTCATTGACAGCGTTAGCAACGATAGATACTAGAGTGCTCGTTGTTTGGGACAATCCCGGGATTTCCCGGGATCCCGTCCGTCCCTCGGACATCGTCCTATCCCGGATCCCGGAGAGGGCGTCGGGACGGGACGGGACCAACCTCTAAAAAATCACACCAAGTTCTCATGATGGAGAAAACAGAGAAAGTGGCATTGTTTGGTCGGATAAATAACAATACAACTGATGTTTCTTTGCAATGGACATCAAAGTAACCACTTACAACATACATTCTTGTATTGGTACAGATAACCTTTATTTTACCGACAGAATAGCAGCAGTGATCCAGGGAGACCAATCAGATATTGTGTGTTTGCAAGAAGTCGAGGTCAATAATGTTCCAACGAAGACTCGAATATGGTCACATATTCATGGAGATGATCAACCAGCTTTGATAGCTTCAAAGGCCGGGCTGAAATATCATGTGTTTGTGCCTGCCATTCGTAGCAAGGCGGATAGCAAGTGGAAAGAGAGGCATCAGAATGTCTCTGATTTGGATGTATCCGGGAATATCACTATGCCTGCTGTTCTTAGCAGTGCAGAAAACAATCTAATGGAAAGGCAGCCCCTGAATCACAACATCGATTCTACAATGTACGCTAAATTTGGAATCGCGATATTATCAAAGTTTCCAATCCGTCAAATTAGAACTCATTACTACATTAGATACAAGAAGAAAACTCAAAGGAATGCAATGGCATGTCTTATTGAGCTACCAAACAAAAAGCAAGTGTGGGTTGTTAACACTCATCTTGGCTGCCACTTTATAGGGCGAGAACAGGCTCAGCAGGCAAGAGAGCTTGCATTATTTGTTCACTCTTTACAGAGGGATTCATGTATTTGTGCAGTGATAACATGTGGAGACTTCAATTCACCGCCTTGGTTTTCATGCACAAGAGAATTGAAACGTCAGGGTTTACGAGATGTATGGCAACATAAAAGAAGGTTTGGCGGGACGTTCCCATCACATGAGCAAGCGATCGGTATGCCCTTCATTGGCAAGTGCTTTCGGAAATTGCTTCGATTAGATTACATCTTCCTTTATGGAGGTGTTGTTTGTAAAATTGCATACGTGTACGATGGCTGCAGTGATGCATCGTTGGCAAGTGATCATTTGCCCGTTTGTGCAGTTCTCTTCATTGATAACAAAATAAATCGAGAGCAAAAGTAGCTTCTTATACTAGCTCGCTAGGAACACTTTTTCAACAACCTACATGCTTGTAAACGCTGAACTCCATCCATCATTTGTCAACGCCGTGTCTTCGTTGCTGACCAGTGAAAACTCTAGATCAACACAACTTTCATTCTCAAGGCATTGAACAACAGCCTCTGCGCAAGCGTCTCTCTTGCAGTCCCCTAATAACACATCACCCCCCGCAACATCAACTCCATTCTCAGCCCCTCCTTCAATCTTGAACAAGTTAGCAAGATCAAGGTTAGTGTAAGGACCACCAACTAAACGTCCGGGTCGCACAATCGAATAACTAAAGCCAGCTTCACCAGCGGCACTCTTGACAGCATCTTCCCCTGCTCTCTTGGCATCAAGCACACCAAACAAATTCAATATCAAGAATGGCATCTGTTTTGTACGACTCACTCCTACACTTGTCAACAAGACCATTCGTCGAACTGATTCTACATTACTTGCCGCATTGGCAATTCGTGTCACAGCTTCCATATCAATTGCCTTTGGATTGTTACCTCCATCCCAACGCTTTGTCGGAAATGCTGTCGTGCCGACACTAACAACTACACCTGTAGCTCCCTCAATTGCAGCTTGTAATTCAGCATCAGTTGCCTTATTGTCTCCTACTAAATTCAATTCTACAACGTCAATATTGTCATTGTCTAATGTCTCCTTTGCCCGTGCAGCATCTCTTGCGGCAATTGTTAACTGATAATTCTTTCCATCTCTGGCGGATAATTTCTTTGTTACCAATTGTCCAACTCCACCGGTGGCGCCAAAGATTACTACTTTGTCGTTTGATTTAATTGGTGACTTTTTGTTGGTTGTTGATGATGAAGTTGACGTTGTGCCGCCCTCCCATGGCATTTGGATTTTTGGTAGCTGAAAAGCGAAACCGGTACAGCATAATGGCAGCTGCAGTGCAATGAGCAGGATGGGTAGAAGGCTATTTTCTCATCATGATGAAAGATTGTGGTGTATTCTCAGTTGTATGTTTGGTTTGTGTTCAAGCAGCAGTAAATTTTGCAAACCATATCCGTTTCAAACAACAAGATGTATGCTTGAGTACAGAGCAATGATGATACAGCAACTCAAAATCTAAAATGCGTTCTTAGAACGATCTTCCAAGTGCGTCCTAGGCCGTTGCTATTGAGCTTTTAGAACCCCGCCTTTTGTGACGGAAAACCCGCCTCATATGGCGCGGAGGCGGGTTTTTCCGGTGGGGCCGGACAGACCTAACCCATCATGGGCTCTGGGCTAAAGCCCGCCGGGTTAGGTCTGTACGTCGCTCCTTCCGACCCGCTTACGTACCGGCCCACGATGTTCAAAAAACTGCCAAAAATGATGAAAAATAGATACAGTAACAAACCATGTCAAAGTAGGCTTCCTATCTCCGAGCATAATCATAGATGTTGAGATAATGATAGTGCCTCTGGTAGATTGCATCTATATCAAGTCGTTCGAGAGATATCGTGGTCGTAATCGCTGTATGTATCGAAATAACGAAGTGCAGAGCGGCTGAATCAAATCTGTCGTGTTAACACATCTCCACCTACATTGCACCCATTTGGATACTTACGCAATGATTGGAACTAACCCGTTGATACACGTCGCACCTAATTATATTCTGTGCGAGTTAGGTTGCTTTGATCAATTGTTAATACCCCCGCACGTTTCCAAACCACGTCATACAAAACATGCACAAAAATAGCAAAAATAATCAGACACTACAACAAACAATAAGCCCATATGCGACGGATTTGGCAGCTACAAAAGATACATCTCATCTATAATAACTCATAATAAAAGTGGCTGTCATTAATTATCGATAATATATCGTTATGGTGGAGGAATGTAGAATTATTCTGACTAACATGTGATTTATGTTGCTCATAATGAAGTGCAATCTTTGTTGTGTAGGGACGATAGATGACAAATCCCTGCGGCAAAAATACGACTATTACATTATTGTCTTTGAATCATCCAGTGGTCGTTGCTGTCGGCGGTGTCAATGCAACGTGATAGCTACTAGAAAGATGCCGTCATGATAGCGCCATGGTACAAAAAATTGAGATTCGGCGTACAAAAACAAATGAAGTGTCGAGGAAAGCGATATTCAGCGAAGGCGGGCGTCGAGACGGTCCCGAACACGAAAGCTCAATAGCAACACGTGTCGGAAAAGCGACCCGCCATGCCAAAGCGGGGTCACAAAAGCGGGTTGGACAAGCGGGTTCTAAAAAGCTCAATAGCAACGGCCTTAGTGATGAATAATAACCCTGCCGACTTCCGCAAGATCAACGGAAGCAAACAAAGAGCGAACAGCCACGTACTTGATAGTATTCGAAACCTACAGTCTACATAGGAATTAATATTTCATTTTGTCGCGTTACGTACTGTGGATCTTTTTGATGGGCGGAGCACCCGACGAAGCGACATTCCAAATTCCTATCAATAGGCTCAACCTTTTGAAACGCCTCACGCCCTCCACAAGATCCAAGTGCTCATAAAAGACGTTCACCTACCAGCTGAATTAAAAGGTGAGTTAGAAAGTGCGGGTATTGGCTTGCAGCGGAGATTTTAAAGTTTGTGCGTTCTGGCGCTGAGCGAGAGCCTCGAGCAGGAGGAGGCATGCCGAAGACATCAACATCATTTATTTGTAGTGAAAGAGCAATAAGTCAACGACAACGTGTTTATTCATTTCAATTGTGTTGTAGCGTCATGATGACATCATTCCTTCTTGACGTAAACTGCGCAACGTAGAGCTTTCACATCAAATGTTTGAAAACTAATTATACGTTCTGTATCTTTCGGCACCCTTTGATAGACTCCATAGATATAAACAATACAAACATGTCCGCCAATCTTAATGAACTCCAAAACGCCACAGTCGGTATGACTGTAGGTGTCATCGAGGTGCTTTGTCTCCAGCCATTCAACTACTGTAAGAACATGATGCAACAGGGCCAACCTCTCTCGGCCGATCCACGCGTACTCTACCGTGGTGTCATGGCCAACGCTGTCAACATGGGCTCATGTACCATGATCCAATTCGCTGTGGGAGGATCCTTGAAAAAACTTGTCTCGGGTGAGGAACAGCGCACACTCAAAATGCACGAAGAAATGGGTACGGGTATCGTTGCCGGTGTCACCAGTGCTCTTGTCGGTAGTCCATTGGAACTCATCATGATTCAACAACAACGCACGGGTAAAGGCTCTCTTGAAACCTTCAAGAGTATCGCCAATCCCAACAACTTCTTCCGTGGCTTTTTGGGTGCTGCCGTACGTGAGGGATTGTGGACTTGTGGATATCTCTCCATCCCCCCAATTGTGCGACGCAATCTTCGTGAGATGTATCCTGACAAATTCGATACGGATAATAAGGCACGTGTTCCTGCCGCACTTCTTGGTGGATTATTCGCTTGTTACTTGACGCAACCATTTGATACTGTCAAGACTTGTATGCAGGGTGATATTAAGAGGAAGACGTATGGTACATTTACTCAAACTGCAAAGAAAATTTCGGAGGATGGGTTCACGGCGTTTTACAGGGGAGCCACATTCAGGTATGGTAGAATGGTTTGTGCTGTGTTCATGATGGATTATTTGCAAGCTGCGGTCGGTCCGTTGTTGTATCCCAGTGCATTCAAATAAAGAGAGTCAGAATGACGTACAAAATGAGAACAATATACTTTCAAACATTAGGGGAACCAAAGTGAAAGCAAATCAAATTTTAGAGGGGAATTATCCGTAAAGACAGAGATAAGTAGCGCCACCATGTTGTCTTCAGAAAGAAGAAATATTCCTGCGTTGGGCAAAGAGTTTGATGTATCAATGAAGAACAAAGTCGTGTTAAATTAAGTGTTTATCTTTTTCATTCATTTCTCCCTGTGCAAATGCTTGATCATTAGTTGTGCCATTTCTGGATGCATCATGATTTGATCCATAGTTCTATCTGGATTTTCTTCTTTTAATCTCTTGACAAGTTCCTCGGCCTCCTTTCTTTTATTTGCGTTCTCTTCGTTGTCCTGAAGTTCAATGTTGCAACTTGGACTGCTGCTGCTGCTGCTGCTGCTACCGTTTTGAGTAACACCTTTCAAGGACTCAACACTTACCAAGTTCTCTTGCAATTTGGATGAAAAGTTTGATAAATACTCCATTGCCATCGGATCAACGACGTGCCAAAGAATCATATCACGTTGCCATATAGCGACAGCTTCATCAAGAGTCTGTCCTCCTGGGTTACCCATCTTGTACTGAAGTTCAAATCCAGGAGGCTGCTTGTTCAGCAACACATCTAGCCCTGGGGGAGTTGCAACCTCAAAATCTCCTTCCTCGACCACTGAGGTATTCTCATCTGACGAAGCACCATCACGAAAAGTATAATGCTCTGCCAAGTTTGGAAGCAAGTTGGGATTCCATTTGTGCACAAGACTGAGCAGCACCGCAACTTGTCGTTGTAACTCCTCTTCTCCAACTGCAATGTATTTTTCTGCAATCCCATCCAACTCTTTTGTAGTTTTCAATGAGCACAGCAGCAGCACACTTGAGAAAAGCGAGCTCGAATACCATTCCTATGCTTGGGTAGATCATTTCGCCGTCCATCCACTCCTCTGGCGATTCGAACATGTCTTCGCCCTTCATCCCGAGAAAAGGTATGGTTTGCTTCTCTTCCACTTCTTCATCACCCATTAATGCAAGATCCATAATCATCATGGACGTTTCTGCCTGTAACCAGTACTTCAAGTAGTCGTATGCTTCTTGATAATAGTCGCCCTCTAGCAATAACGATGGAATAAGGAGACGAACTCTCATATCAGTCCTGTCCAAATATAACAACTGAAACGCCAAATCTATAGCAAGTTCACGAGCAAGAGGGTTGCCCTTTCCTCTTCGCCTTGTAGTAGTAGATTGTTTATTGTTGCTTGATTGCATCTTACTTACTCTCCACGATTCTCCTCTTCCTAATAGTTGAATCAATTGCAATAAAGTGACTGCATAGTTAACTGTACTCTTTTCCAATGTCGATTGAGGTTGATCATGCCAGAATTTTCCTACTGTGGGGTACTCATGATACATCTCCTCTCTCATCAAATGGGTTGGTACCCTTGATCTTTTTACTCTCCCAAAAAGAGTCTTCGATGCTAGCCTTCCTCTCCCACAACTTTGCTATGGCACGACAGTTCGCCTTGTGCTCTCCTCCGGTAAAGTCTTGTTTTTGACATTCAGCAGAACAATAAACGGCTGATTTGCATCTTGCACATCGTTTATGAGATTTGGATGAAGATGAGGCGTTTGGTGGCGGTTTTCCGCAGACAAGACATGAATAGCTCCACCAGAATGGATAAGCGGATGATGATGCGTCGATAACGTCATTTTCGCGGCGTGGTCGACGCCAGTCGGGGGTGAAGTTCGTTGTCATGGTCAAGACTCCAATTGTTGGTTAAATGATGTCTAGGTAGCGATAATGCAACATTACCTAATTTCCTATGATATTGTATATGATATGAAGTTCGTTGTATGGTCACTCATGCAGTACACTCATGGTTCAGCACAGTGTTTTTTTCAGTTTCCAGAAAGTGATCAAAAGCGGAAAAAAAGGAGAACCGACGGACGGACGAAGGTATCCAGAAGAGAGGGAGTTATTAATCAATGGTAACAGAAGTTGCTGGTGTCTTTGCTGCAATGCAAACAAAACAACCAGACTGGAGACGTATTCATAAACTATCGATGGAAGAATGTTATGAAGTAGTCACATCAACATCATGTATCTATCCGTGATGCATAGAGCAAGAGAAAAATGCAATGAGCGTCTTGATATCCCAATCAAGATGGGGCATAGACGAATCAATTACTCTCGTTGTTCGGAAGAAATAATGGTCAAGAAAAGAAGCAGACATGAGTATTCCTGCATTTTATCATTATTTGGTCAGTTAAGTTTGTGCAAATTATTGAATAAGAGATGCCATGCCATCAAGCAGCAGCATCATTACACCATCCTTTCCCCCCCTTTCAAAAAGAAACATATTTCCCCTCATTCAATTCGTCGCAGCAGCGGCAGCAGCATCCGCCGCCCTCTTCTGCTGCATAGCCTGATGTTCCGCAAAACGCAATCCCACCCTCTGTGTCATCTTAATGTATCTACTCGCACAGTTCTCCATGCAAGTCGTTTCATATTTATCGAGTGATTTGGAACGGAAGGAAGAAATGCATGTTCCGAAGCAGCGTTCTACCAGTGTGTTGTACATTCTGTCATGTTTAGTGTATATATTATTGAGTATTAATTTGTGGAGGATGGATGGATGTGTTGATGTGTATTTTGCCATATATATTTATAGCACATGCGCAAAAGAAGTGTGAACGATAAAATGAGTAACAACGCAATGAATAAAACAACTATCCGATCTTCATATTATTCATTCAAGAAAGTTCATACTTACACTAAACTATCCTTCATTTGCATCTGTTCCATATTCTTCATGAATTCACTCTGCATGTGAGGCGGTAAATTTTGAACTTGATCCATTTTTGATGTGTGTGTGTGTGTGTGACTTGTGATTGTTGAGAATTCAATACAGTTGTTGCTTTGCTTTATATGCAGCACTTCCTTGAGATGATCGGTAGCGACTGGTGGGGTTAGACAGATTGCTGCTTGCTGCTATTATTGCCGCTTTTCGTTGCTTTTTGCGTTGCCCGTTGCTCGTTGTGCGGTTTGCGGTTGGGGTGAAGTGATGCGTGAGCAATGGAGTTTTAATCAGCGGGCGGCGGGCGGAAATATCTTTCTTTCTCTTCTTTTTCTCCTTCCCGGTTATGGCCAATAACTCGTCTCATCACTTTCTCATCGATCCTCGATCCTTGCCTCACTTTTTGACTTCCACGATGACAAAGATGTGTTGGCCCTATCAACTGCTGACTCTAGCAGCCATAGCCTCAGTAGGCAGCTCCTTCTCACCAGCATCTTCATCACCACCACCATACACGGCTTCATCAAAATCAAGACCAGCAGCAATAACGCCTCTCTGTTCATCACCGCCACGACCCTCCTCTGCGACAGAAACAACTAGTACTTCCACATCATCATCATCATTCCCCACCAGCGACATATTCGATGCAACAACCACACTCACCAACTATGACCAATCCCAACAACAATTCATCCAATCCGACGGCAATCAAGGCATGGGCGGCGGACTCTCCGCACTACACCACATCCAATCCCTACAACCAACCACACGCACATCCCTCCAACAGGCCATCACCACATTAACCAACCAAGCACACAGCGAAAGAGCCACCGATTCCTCCAAGGGACGAATCATGCTAGGAATATGCGCCTCAAATGCTCCCGAGGCACTTGGCGGACTCAAATCATGGGTAGCCCAACTTACGTTACCAAGGGAATGTTACACGGGATGGATGTCGACGGTGTTCCCATCCCAGTAGAAGAATTGGGATCCGTCTATGTCAAGTATAGTACCGGTGGTGCCATGACGTTTCGTGAAATGAGAAAGTCGAAAAGGGGGTTTGATGCGTTGTGGAGGCCGGGGGATGCTTTGTTGGAAATGTATGATGGGATTTTCGGGGGGTGTATTTTAGTGTGGAGTTGGGGGATGGGGTGTTTCGACAGTTTGGGGTTTTGCCGACTGATTTGTTCATGGAGGATGAGGAGGATTGGTGATTTATTTCTGAGTTTATATGGGTTTGGATTGGGGGTCCAATTGTGATATTCTTGTGGAATGCGGTCTACAGATATACAATACATGGAAACAAGCGCAAGGCACATTATTTTGTGTGGGCCTGATGGCATGTGAATGAAGCAAACACAATTATTGCCTAGTCGCTTTTAAACGTAAGAACAAGTTGGCGAAGATGGTAAAGAAGTGATATTCGACAGCTCGTGATATAACTACAAATAATGTAACAGGGTCGCTACAACCTTGTCGGTGACCTAAGCTTTCAGACATCAAAAAGCACCTCAATTGACCACCAAACGTGTCTAACCCAGTCAAACTGAGCAAAACGGGTGTCAACGTTTTGTAAGCGAATGAAGCTGGCAATAATAGTGTATGTTAATAGTAATAAAATCAGCCGTCACAACCTAGCTCTTTGCAGATGTATAAGCGGTGCGACAGCAAGTATATAGAAGATCTGATGAAATCCGAATTGGATAGCCGACAAGCATTTCATCTGAGCACCATATCGTATCTCACGCTGAGAATATGACAATCAACAGCTTTCTAGTGACCCATCAAAGTTGGTTACGATGGTATCGAAGGATCTTCTTCACGGCTCAAGCTCTTTTTGGTCGTATTCGGCGTCGCTAACAAACGGTCGTAGGTGAAATGATGAGTCCATCTTGGACGGCTGTTTAGCACTCTCTCTTGCACCATATCGTATCTAACGTTGTGAATATGGCAATCGAGAGCTTCTAGGTTGCCCATCATTGATTGTACTACAGTATAGAAGTAGATTTGTCACTACTCATGCGCATCTATTACGTATCAGCGTTGCCAGAGAGTTGTCACAGTGCAAGGCCTGAGTATTCTATAATGGCTACTTTTGATGATGATAAATTTGATGCTGTGGAAGTAGTTTGTAGAATTGCAAGATATACCAACATGATTGAGCACTTTTCAGTCATTAGTTATGCTCCTTTATAATGGCTCGATTAAAATTCAAGTATGGTGCCAAAAAAGCACAGCCTCTACAAAGCGTGTGTTGCGCAGGCTTACGCGCTTCTTTCCTTACACCCGAAGCACTTGGTTTTATTTTGTGCTGCAATAATCTCTTCTGCATCTCTACACTGAAGACACGGTGGCAATATCCTGTACCAGGGGCGCAGGCTGATTTGCAAAGACACTCTTGAAATGCCTCTCCATTCCTGGAACGTGAGCCAAACCAACCACTCCTACTATGGTTTTCACTTCTTCCGGGCGCTTTTCAAATTCTCTCAGGATCGATTCGCTCATCAAATAGTCTCTTTCTTTGAGAAAAAGCTTGGAAAAACTCGGGAACATCTTGTTCCAATCTCGCAAACAACCGTGTCCCTATACATCTCATCGTCTTTTAGAGTTTCGATTATTGCTGTTGTGAGTTCTGTTTTGTCTAGCTCGTAATCATCGTTTGCCTTCTTGCCCTTTTTGTATGAGAAGCTCCTTCCTAACTTTTGGTTCCAGGGTATCAATTTCTTCCTGGTTGACAGCTTGCAATCGGTTCAAAACGCCCATGAAGTCTCCACTATCAATGGCTAGTTCCGCCACCCTCGAGATGGTAGTAATTGAGTTACGATCCCCTAATATTAGGGTGTCACATGCGGTACATGATTCGGCAGATTGTACCGCCTGCAAAAACTCACCCCCTGCCTTTTGATCCATGTCATTTTCCAGTGACTTGTATATTTGAGTAAGTACTGCTCGAGCAACTTGCGAGAAGACACCGATGGATGCTTCCTGGGCAAATCTCATGAGTCCACCACCCTTCGTCTTTCGTGGTGCGATGGGCAATTCGAATATCTTCCGAATCCGTTTACTGTTGCAATTTTTATTTCATCAACATTGCTAAACCCGAGCCGCTCCAATCGAGATGGATCAATTTCAATCATTACAGCATTCGGTTGCAAGGTTTCAATCAGACGCCGTACTTGTTTATTGGATTTTTCGGACAAGTGCGCTGTTCCAATAAGAGTCACGCTTTGTCCAGTATTTTGATTTGATATGCTGATGACAGTGCTCTCGTCTTCTTCGTCTTCGACCGAGACTGTTGCACTTGGAAGGGACGATGCTGCTCTCCCGGCGAATAATAAGAGGGATGGTGACGTCGCTTGCAGTTGTCTGGTTGGCAGTGTTGCCATGAACGCTCGGACATCATCAGAGGGCCAAGAGGAAAGAAACACAGCAAATAATAAGCAGAGCTTGAGCATCATCATATCTTCCCAGTAGCGAAAGCGCAGTGCATAAATTCAAGCGATAAGCGACGCTAAATAATATTATTGCCGCACAGATATTATGGTAAGTGGCATCACATCACAGGAGGCACAGGGCATGCGCATGCAACCCAAAACACCGGCACAAACCCGATATTTATGTGAACAGAGGCTCACTAAACAAAGTGTCTTATACGTTATTGAAACAACCAGTCTTTGACGTAAACCTTGTGTTTAATCCACGTACACAAAATGTCGGGTTGGTGCAACACCTCGCCTCCCGGAAGTCTTAGGGTATTTATCTAGGCACCGTTAGGTGTACAAGGGCTTTGCTTGTCAAACTGTCAACTGTCGGCTACAATACTTTCTTGCAATGATATTTGTGAATCAGGATCGTCAATATTATATACTTTTAGGTTGCTCTAGTTGCTTCATTGCATCCGAGTCAAACTATCCCAAATCCCAACTAGATGGGTTTGGTTGCTTGCCTTCTCGAACCGCAAGTAGATAGATAATATACCGCCGATTTCCTAGCTGTATGATAGTGACACCCTTCTTTATTACGACATAACAAAAGCCACTGAAAAACCGAATTCCGATCACTCCTGGCTTATTACAATAGGAGAGGAATTCATTTGAAGATGAGGCTGTGTACCATACTAAACTCTCACAGGACGTCAGCTTTCGCAGCAGCATCCTCGGTTTCATTCTTAGCAGCATTTTCGAATTGCGCTGGGGTAAATAATGATGACGATGATGATCGATGTGAACAGAACATAAAAGATCCGAAGCTGCCGGTAACGTGGCAACAGCAGTGGCATACGCTGCGGACCAAATTTTCCATGGGAGAAGATGATATCTTAAATATCAATAATGCTCCTTACAAGAGTAGAACACTCTCATCAACTACAAAGTGTGAAGCGGCTCTGAACCACACAACAATTTCTTCACTCGACAGCAACAAAATCAAACAACAACTATCAATGGATGGAATGGATTTCTACTACTTGAAAATGAATCCAGATGATATGTTCGAACCATCAACACTAGATTCGCACGCTATTTTTGGTCCTTTGCTCGGTGCAAACCTCATCGAAAGGTTTAATGTGTACAAACGAGTCAATATTTCGCAGTCAACAGAACAACCAAAAAGAAATGAGATTGCAGTAGTTGACATAAAATTGGGGACTAGATTGAATGGCCATAGTGGAGTTGTCCACGGAGGTATCATTTCCTTGCTGCTTGATACAGCCTTGGGTTTTGCATATCACATCTGCTTGTATGAAGACAAAGAAAATATAGCTGTCACTGCCAATTTGAAGATAGACTTTCGTGCTCCTTTCAGAGAAGGATCGGAAGCAGTTGTAAGAGTGTATCTTGATAGGATCGAAGGGCGTAAGATCTTCTTCTCGGCTGTTCTGGAGAGTAAGGATGGATCTGTTGTATATGCCGAAGCAACGAGTTTGTTCATCAAGGTCAATCGTAGTAAAGTAGTGAAGAATAATTAGTGAGGAATTGGATTATGCATCATTTCACTGACATCACTTATTTTAGCTCTGACTGCAATGATTATTTCTCTGGTGACTACTTCCAGTTAGGCGTTTGCGCCTTGTCTCACAAAGCTTCTCTGCCTCCACATGCGATCCTAAATAGCATGCAAGGAAAGTCTGTAAAGATTACCATAAGATAATAGCTTCAGTGTATGCCACGTGCCTGCAAGGACAGAATTCTGAATAAGTCAATACCGCCTTGGGATTAGAGAGCAACATCTTTCATTTTACATGTGGAATGAGTTTGCTCGGATCTCTATTGGTATGCGTTAGTAATCATTATAGTATATGTACAAAACTTCTTAAGGAAGGATATCAGCGACATTTCCAAGAGCATCATGGAACATAAGTCCAAGAAGACCCATTTGTGCGGCACGGCCCTGGTTCAATTCAATAGTACGCTTGTTCTTCTTCCATGCATCGGATTGCTTGTCCCATCCGAAGTCGATGTATCCATTACGGTAGTCTCCAGGGAACTGTCCGGTGCCGGCGTTGTCTCTGTTGAACATTTCCATCATGATTGTTGTGGCGAAGAATTGTCCAGCAACCTCGAAAGGAAGGTCGCCAGAGGTGACAGCGGCCCAACCGCAGGGAACATCCTCAAGACCTGGAAGACGAACACCGGCGTATGTGGTGAGGTATCCTACAACACCAAGCATGGCAATACGGCCGTGCTTGATTTCGAGTTCACGGAGAACGGGCAACCTCCTCGGGTCCACGGGCGAGGATGCCACTGGGGTCCCAGACTCCAAGAGGGGCGACAACACCAATGTCATCTGTGTACTGGGCATCGGCCTCGGGAACAGCGTTGAGGCTGGTGGTGCGAACGCCAGATTGGGCGGGGGCAAAGGCGGCAGCGCCGGCGATAAGGGTGGCAAGAATAACAGTCTTCATGATTGTAGTTGTCTGTAGGAAGTTGTGATAATGTGAGCTGCTGGTCGTAGAAGTAGAACAAAAACAAAAGCTTTGCAAAAGCAAGAGGAGCGGATCATAACTTCAACCGGGAAAAAGTGCTGCCAGAAAAGATTTGCCTTCAAGATGACGTGTTTGAAGATTTAGACCAGTTTTGTCGTTTTAGATGTCATTACGACAAATGCTCGGAGATCTTCTTCCCTTGTGCGTTGCAAACTTTGATATTGATTCCAACGTGTAAAGATACCATCGACAAGAAAGAACAAATTGTGAGTAGGTAGGTTAGGACATGATTGCCCTCTCTCTACTCACAGGAATGACGATGACCACCATGCGTTGGGTGTTGCGCGATATGATTGCCTCCTCCATAATTTCAACGTGGTAGGTTTAACTAGCAGAGCTATTAGACATTGCATATAATTCATCTAAATCAACAAACAAAATGAAGCTTACATCGACAATCTTCCTCGGCCTTGGCATGACCGCCGCAATGGCCTCTGGTGATGCCAACCTCCGCGCAAATACATCATCTCGGCAACTCAATTCCAATCAAGCATCGGGAGGTACATGGATGTTTTACCTCATGCTCAATGCATTGCTTGCACCTATTGATGCATCTGGAGGCGGCAACTGTTGCTCTTCAGCGCCTCCTGCTCGTTGTTCTGCCCCTCACTTGGGACCTCCCACTAGCAGTTCATGCGGCAGTGGCAGTGGCAGCAGTAGCAGCAGTAGTAGCAGTCAAAATGGTCAAACGAGTGGAAACCAGTGGTCAAAGTGATGGCACTTCTCAAGGTTACGACGGATACTCATATACCGATGGCGAGGACGCCTCTGGTTACTCATATTCCGATGGCGAAGAGGCGGCTGGTGACAGCGATGGAGATAACAGCAACCAAGAACAGTACTTAGCCAATGAATACACCAATGGTGGTAGTGGCAATGCAGCACAAGTCGATGGTTCAAAGGGTCTAAATGTTTGGCCTTTCCTTGCTGCAGCACTTGTCGTGGGCATTGTCGCAGCTGCTTTGATGGCAAAGAAGGTGAGTTTATTGTTATTTTAGATACATTTCCAATCTGCTTTACAACATGATGTATGTCTTGCTCACTGATTTCCTTGTTGTTTGCTCTCTAACAATAATAGAAGCGTCAACGAACTGAACCAAACAACCACACATTAAGTGGATCAGTTGAGAAGAGAATGGCGCTCTTTGGTGGAGGAATGTTCCGTAAAGAGAAACCTGCTGCCGCAAGTTCATTGTACGAGAACGATTACGAAAACGAACCATCCTTATAGGCTACGATCTCTGAATAAGGAGAAATTTGTGATTTGATGTGAATGATAGAAAAGATGAGAAAAACTAGATTAAATCTATAAGATATGTTTATGTGACCGAGAACTAATCATCTTTATCAGGGTACGGTTATATTGTAGAAAGTTCAGGCAGTAGAGAGAGCTGATGCAAATATCTAGAGCTTCACACACTATTTCTGCTATCTATTTTTCACTCAAATATGGTCATATCATACCTTGAAAGAGTTAGGAAACATATATCCATCTTAATTATATTGTCTTCATCTCGACATTCTATAATACACTTCAAGCCATGGTACTGAATGCAACTACTACCTGTCATCAGGATCTCTCATCTCGCCAAACGACGGTTCATTTTCGTAATCATTCTCGTAAAGTGAACTTTCAGCGGCAGGTTTCTCTTTACGGGGCAAGCCACGACTGAAGAGCTCCACTCTTCTCTTGACGGATCCTTTGAGTGCGTGATTTCCTCTTGCCTCTTTAGGCCTCTTGGCCATCAATGCAGCTGCAACAACTGCAACAAACGCCAACAGTGAGCGCTGCAACAAGGAATGGCCAAATAGGCATACTCTTGCCACTGTTGATTTGTGCTGCATTGCCATTGCCATTGCCATTGCCATTGCCGTTATCATTGTTGTTGGACAGGTATTGATTCCCACCACTACCGCCACCGTTGTTGTTGTTGTTGTTGTGTTGTTGTTGTTGGATAGGTATTGATTCCACACGTCATCATCTTCGGCGTAAAAAGTGTCGTCGCCACCACCACGGCTTACATCATCAGTGATTTCTTCACCCGAGTTTTCATCAGAGACTTCTTCTTCTTCGGAGTTGCTGTCATCGTTGTTCCAGCTGCCATCATTGTTCCAGCTGCCATCATTGTTCCAGCTGCCATCGCTGTTTTCCGATGACTCGTTTGACATATCACCATTTCCATCATCTCCCCAGCCTGAATAGTCACCAATATACCCATCATCTGCCCATCCGTTGCCACCATTTCCATTATTTGACCATCCGTTGCCACCATTTCCATCACCTGCCCATTTTGAGCTGCCATTTCCACTCATCCATTTCCACCACCATTTCCACCGCCATTTCCACCGCCATTGCTCCACCGCCATTACCACTTCCATTCTTCTTGCCACCGTTATTCTTTTTAGGTTTTCTTTTCGGGTGAGAGGTTTTAGGTGTGGGGCCTTACGGCAACGTACAGGACAAACACTATACTGCTGCTAGTGCTACTGCTGCTACTCCACCTCCACCATTTCCACTCCACTTCCACCTCCATTGCTATTACTACTGGCACTATAAGTATCATCGCTCCAGGTGCTGGTGGCACTACTAGTGCTGCTGCTATATCCATCAGACCCCCACAACTCACGCCTTGAGCTCTTGTTGCATACCGACTGGCCACAAGCGAAGCCAAGTCGGTCAATCGGTGCAGCTATTGCATTGAGCATGAGATAATACATCCAGACACCGCCAGATGCTTCTTGGAACTGGCGAGTTGCCGAGAATGTGCATTAGCACGGAGATTGGCTTCATCTGATGCAATTGCGGTGCTCAAGCCGAGACAAAGGAAGATAGTAAGTGTGAATTTCATGGTAGGTGAATGAATTACTTGAATCCCTGCTTGTCTTCGAAGGCAGTGAAATTCGGTTATTATATTGAATGAAGTAAAAGACACCGCCTATTAACCCAACCCAACGCAAGCTACAGGTGCAATCTACCGGATCCACTCACAAGCTTGCGGGAGTTCTCAGTGGTACATAGGTAGGAATTGGTACCAAACAATTTTGAAAATCGCTACACCAAACCGGTGTACATCTTATATATGATTAGAGACTTTCAAAGAAACTACAATAGTTATATACATATATATTATCATTAAACTCAAATCAACCAGGTGATAAAGGTGGAACTCGCACGAACAAGCTTCGCAGTAGTAGTTCCTCTCCAAGAACTGGTTAGACAATTTTGTAAAGAGGCATGCACACAACTGGTGCGTACATGACAAACCTCTAGAAGCAAAGATAGCTGAGCGCAGCGAAGCTAGTAAATCACATGCTTGTGATGGCGATAAGGTTCGATCATGAACTTGGAGAAGGTGGTGCTCAAACCGATGCAAGTAACATGTTGGAACTCCTGAAAAAGACTGTATGAAGATTGAAACAGTTGGGAAACACATAAATCTATCTATATTATCGTCTTCATCCGACGTTCTAGAACACTTGAAGCCATGAAACTGAATACAACTGCCTGTCATCAGAATCTCTCATCTCCTACCTGTCATCAGGATCTCTCATCTCAACAAACGACGGTTCATTTTCGTAATCATTCTCGTAAAGTGAACTTTCAGCGGCAGGTTTCTCTTTACGGGGCACACCACCACTAAAGAGCTGCATTCTTCTCTGGATGGACCCATTGAGTGCGTGATTTCCCCGTCGGGCCTGTTTACGCTTCTTGGCTATCAATGCAGCTGCAACAACACCAACCGTAAGTGCTGCAACAAGGAAAGGCCAAACAGGCATACTCTTGCCACTATTGATTTGTGCTGCATTGCCACTGCCGTTACCACTGTTGTTGGACAGGTACTGAGTACTCTCGGCATCATCAGAGCCGACAAAATTATCGTCACCACCACCACCACCATTTACATCATCGTTTTCAGTCTCTTCGGAGTTTCCATCATCGTTGTACCAGCTGCCTCCACCGTTTTCTGATGACTTGTCATCATCTCCCCCGCCAGATGAGTCACGATGATACCCATCATCCGCCCATCCGTTTCCATCATCTGACCATCCATTGCCACCATTTCCATCATCTGCCCATCCATTGCTACCATTTCCATCATCTGCCCATGTCGAGTTACTACCACTTCCACTCTTCTTGCCACCGTTATTCTTTTTTTTATTCTTTTTAGATTTTCGTTTCGGTTTCGGGTGAGGAGGTTTTAGGTGTGGGGCCTTATGGCAACGTACAGGACACACGCTGCTGCTGCTGCTGCTGCTGCTGCTACTACTGCTACTAGTGCTATTACTACTCGCACTATAAGTATCATCACTCCATGTGCTGGTGGCGCTACTAGTGCTGCTACTATATCCATCAGACCCCCACAACTCACGCCTTGAGCTCTTGTTGCATACCGACTGGCCACAAGCGAAGCCAAGTCGGTCAATCGGTGCAGCTATTGCATTGAGCATGAGGTAATACATTTAGACACCGCCAGATGCTTCTTGGGAACTGGCGAGTTGCCGAGAATGTGCATTAGCACGGAGATTGGCTTCATCTGATGCAATTGCGGTGCTCAAGCCGAGACCAAGGAAGATAGTAAGTGTGAATTTCATGGTAGGTGAATGATAGTAGTTGAATCCCTGCTTGTCTTCGAAGGCAGTGAAATTCGGTTATGTATTTGGTTAGAAATAATGACCGCCCGACACACAAGAGGTGCACTCAATAAGGTCTACTCACAAGCTTGCGGGAGTTCTCATGGTACATAGGTAGGAATTGGTACCAAACAATTTTGAAAATCGCTGACACCCTTCCTCTCAGAGCAATGTTGTGCGTTGGGCGTTGACGAGGAGTGATAGTTGCCTACTCACATAACCGCTCGTGTGCGTTGGGCGCTCCAACGCGCTTCTTTAAACTTTCCTGAGAAATCAATTCCTGTCAACATACATCTAAAGTAGTGGCAGGCATCATAACTTATGTCCGCAGCATCGATCACAACTTACCCCCTCAACGATTGCATTACAATGAAGCTTGTATCAACTATTCTGCTTGCCTCCGGCTTAGGCATGGCAATGGCAGCTGATAGTGCCAATCTCCGTGTTGGAGACGAGTCTCGTCAACTAGCCGATGCTGATTACTCTTCGTCCTCCTCATCCTCCTCTAGTACTTCCTTATCGGGTGGTACTTGGATGTGGTACCTCATGCTCAACGGCCTTGCTTTGGGTGTTGATGTTACAGGACATGGCTGCAATGGAGGATGTCAAATGCCATCATGCGGTAAGGACCACCGTAAGCTAAATTGGTGGGGTGGTGATGATTGGACAGGTGACGAGTGGACGGACGATGCCTGGGAAGGAGATTCCTACGAAGGCGGCGGCGGCGGCGGCGGCGGCGATGGTAGCAGTGATGGCGGCGAAAATGGCGGCGGTGGTAACGAAGAACACCATGCCCAGTTGTGCCGCGCGTTGCTGTGCTCCTCATGTGCCTGCAGTTCACATTCCACACAAGACATCAGCCAAGAATACACAGCACAGAACTCATAACTGATGATCAAACCAGCACTGACGACAAAGTCATCCATTGGGGAGATGATGGCCACTGGGCCAACGATGGACATAGTGTGTGGAGCGACGATGGTAACTACTGGTACGATGATGGTGCATGGTATGATGATAACTGGGGTGGTGATGGGGGGGCCGATGGTGGATGGGATGATGATGGTCACTGGGTCAACGATGGATACTACTACTGGGATGATGATGCTCATAACTCAGAGGCTACATTGGTTGTCAAACAACAATAGCGAAAAGCAGTCTTGGAAGAGCAAGATTTTTTATCCTCTTCTTGTTGTGGGTCTTGTTGTTGTAGCTTTGGCTGTTGCCCTGGTGACAAGGAGGGTAAGTTGAGCTTGATTTGATTGATTTCCGTTGCACTTATTCTGTGCTTCTTCTTTTGCTCATCGGATATCTTTATTTTTCTTTCCATTCTCACAACACAGAATAAGAGACGTCGCGAAGAAGAAGAATACTACGCAAGCCAACAAGCCGGGTACGTTGCACCACCACCCGAGAAGAAGAAGAAGTGGTACCAAAAATTCCGCCGCAACAAGAAGAAGTCAGAGGCGTCAGCTGCTGCCCCTGTCCAGGAAGCGTCTTATGATAATAGCATGGGCGGTGACTTCAGTCAGATGCAGGATGAAGATGATAGAAGTACGGGTAATGGAAGTACGGGTGGCTGGAGCGCCCGCAGTTTTGGCACCCGCAGTTATGCTTAGTCATTTTAGAGTCAGTTAGGTCGCTTTCCTCCATAAGACTGAAGGTGCCTCATTCATTGTTTGATGTCAAAGTTTATGTGTAGTCAATAGGTAGCAAATATAACGCTAGAGTAATCTCATTTACAAATATCTCATAGTGGGCCGAGACCGAGCGAGATAGAGCCAAGGCCATAGAGGGCCGAGACCGAGCGAGATAGAGCCAAGGCCATAGGGGGCCAAGACCGAGCGAGAGAGATCCAAAAATCACCATCTTTTTATTGTCTTCTATCGTCTTCCATCTGTCGCTGCTTTATCATTCAATATCGTCCACAAATAATAATTGGGAGGAGAGAGAAATCATTGGTAGCAGATAATGGAGCAAAGATGATTATTGCGTTTCCATCATTATTCATCATAGCTCAACAAGCTGAGGCGTTTGTGCCATCAAAAACACATATCTCAATAAAGAATTCCGACCAGGCCATAACCAACTGTTGAGAGGCGGGCTTATCTGCGATGATGGAATTCGGTGATGCCATGATTAAACGAAAGTTTAAAGACAAAGACCGTAGATGGTAACGTTGGTTGCAATAGGAAGCAGTTGAAAAACAAAAAAGGGTGAAAGCAAGGATGGTATTGCTTGTTGTTGATGAAGAGATACAAAATCAATGCCATGGTTGCTGGAACCCAATCTTCCTCCAAGGGCGTAGGTGGAAGCTACGTGTTCACTGTCCGATCGGACTACTAGAGCGATGCAAGACGAAGGTATGGGAAATGGTGCGAGACAGAAGGGCCTGCATGCGGGTCCTCGTCTCCCTATGAGTTTAGTGCAGTGCAGGACCAGGCCAGGACCCTACTGTGAACAGAGATTCTCGAATGATGTAGCCTTCAGCAGTAATATGAAATACATACAGCGCCGCTTACATTAACCACAGTAATGTTACAGACAAACCCACAGAAACAAGTGCACTTCTCCCACCACAAACAAATCCAAGGCTGCTGCTGCTGCTACCACCCCCATCATTACTAAACTGCGGTACCGCACTATCATCAGCACCCACTACTACTACTACCACTACTTCCTCATGATCACCCAACTCCTTCGCCTCCGACGCCATAAATTCACAACTAACATTTGGATAACACTCCTCCCCATTACTACAATCGACATTCGAATTGCAACTTTTGGAAGCATCACATTCCTCCACGGCATTGTCATATGTAGATCCGCAAAAGTAGCCACGTACTTTGATCAGACTTACCTCCACTGGTGATCCTGTTGGTGTGGCTGTTTGTGTATTAGTGGGTGATGTGGATGTCGGTGATATAGACGGTGATCTTGTCGGTGATTGAGTACGTCCATTGACAGATGGAACGGAACTCTTTGACGGAGTTGCACTCGGAACGACTGATGGACGACCACCACCACTACTTGGCATGACACTACTTGACGGCATCCCACTGGGCATATCACTGGGTTGATTCGACGGAGAGACACATCGAATATCCGTGAAACACATCCAACTATTGGAATATTCCCCTTCTAAATCTATAAAGTCACGACCTTTGCAATCGTTTCCATTTCCGCCATATGTGCCCTGTGTAGGTCCACTGATACCGCAGGCGGTTTGGGGGGAGCAGTACTTTTTGGCAATTTCGTATCCACCGACTGTTTTGGGGCCGCAGTATCTTGTATGTTGGTCGTTGTGTATGGTCCAGTCTATTGTCATGTTGGAAGATAAGTTCATTGGTTGGGACAAGTTGAATGTTAGGTTTGTGAATTGAGCTAGCACCACACCATGATGTGAGTAGGATGCCAAGGCCAGTAGTATTGATGCGGTTGATGTTATGGATGTCTTCATAATAGCGCTGGTGCCGGATGCTGCTGTTCATCTATTGTCAACTAACTGCCTCGATTGGATTGATATTATATTGAGCACAACAAAGATCACACCTTGCGTGTAAGATGTATCGACCAAAGAAATAATGAATTGGAGCTGGTAATCTTATGAACTGCTCCTGTTGCAGATGATGTGACTTGTTATTGATGTGTATTATATTGATGTATTGTAGCGGTGGTGCTGTGTTGCTGGTGCGGTGCACGGTGCGTAGAAGGGCTTTTGGTGGTCGTGCGAACAGAATGCATTGTTGGCATTTTGGGGGTTGTCAGTTGCGTTTTTGAGTACTGATTCCTACCTACCTATACTAGTCAAGTTGACGTTCAAGTCCGTTCAAAGCAAAATGCTCAAAAAGGGCACACATAATAATGCAAGACACTGAAGGCAATGCAGTAACTTGCCATCCAAGTATTGTATCTCCAAGCATCTCTAATTGTAAGCAAAGATAAAGATAAGCAAAGGTCTGTAGGAGCGCTTCATTCTACCTTATTTCTATTCAGCAATGTCGTCCCCAATAGTCAAGATATCAAGCAGCACAAATAATAACAAGAGGGCGAGCAAAATGAATTCCTCCCCATCTACTTCACTCCAAACACTCATGTATTCAACATTTGGAGCATGCCTCCTCATCTTCACCTTCCTCGCTGGTCATCACGACTGTCAACGCTCCGATGACGCATCAACATTACGGGGAAATGCTGTGGCAAAAAGTCTCATTAATTTCAGCATTGGCAATGATAACGATAACGATAATAACAATGCTGCTGCTGAATTCATCCCTCGCCTTCGGAAGAAAAAAGGAGCACCACCAAAGAAGAAGAACAATAAACTAACGAACACGGAAAAGTGGGGCAAACCTATCCGACGCCCGGATGATTGGGAGACTTGGAGTTTTCATGATATCCACGATGGCTTTAAATGTGGTGTACATGCCAAGGATCAAAACAAGCCATTGCCCGATATGGAGTACTGGAATTTTTATCGAGATACATTCAAACGAGTTGTCGGACCTAGCGCTGCGTTTGATGACCCTATACCTCCTACGGAAGGTTATACCTTGGATGAAAATGGGAAGCAGCCATATTATTCAAAAATTTCGCCTGGAAAGGGGAGGGGTCTATTCGCATCACGTGACATCAAGAAAGGTGAAGTTGTTCATGATGGAACCAACAGTGATACAGAAATCAGTGGGAAGGACTACCGTCGTTTCTTATTTTCATTGCCTCAAAAGATGGCATGTGATTCCACCGAGTGGACTTGGACTCAGCAGCTTAAAAAGGGTGGTCCATACACCGTTCGAACTGCGTTTAACATATCCGTGTTGATGAATGGGTCGAACAAGCCTAATACAATGCCAAAGGATAGTTATTCGACCAAATTTTTTGCCACGCGTGATATCAAGAAGGATGAAGAGATTCTTACTGATTACAAGATTTACCCTACAAAATATGACAAGGTTGGAATGTGAGCCAGTGTGTATTCTGGTTGAAAGGGCACTGCTAATTATATATTATGTCGTGATAATGCACCAGCAGGCGAGTAATTACAGAGCAGAGAGGAATAATAAAATATTTAATATGCATGTCGCAACATTGTAATATCTGCCACGTTTTCATTCAACACAAACAACTGTCAACAAATAGGTTATAGATCAAGCGCATATGATCTTGTCCAACGTTTCCTGCTGAAAGTAGGTCTTTCCAAACTTTTGAAATGATGCAATTCTATTGTTCACCCCCTCCGTTGCCCTCTTTCTTTCATCCTCAATACGTGATTCCAATTCCTGCACTCGTTGTTGACTCTCTTCAATACGTGCAAATCCATCCGAACGATCCTTTTCTACCACACCAAGTTTGTTTGTGGCGATTTGTACCTCTTTTTGTGACTGATGGAGAGCCTTGTGGAGCAATCTGGATGTTTCCTCTTTACGTTTTTCAAGAATCTGAAGCTTCTTCTCTTGAGCATTCTTCTCCTTCGTACGCTCATCCAAAGCACGTTCCGCCCCCTCCAACCGACGTTGCGCATCATCCAAATCTTCCACCACCACGTCATACTCTTGAATCTTCGTCTCCATCTCCTCCATTGTGTGCATCACCCTCCTTGCGCCCCCCTCGGCAGTCATGGCATTCTGCAACTTCAATTGCACCAAATTCCGTTCCATCTCCTTCTTGTCAATCATTTGTTTCACATCTTCCAATGTCTGTTGTGCCGTGGCAAGTTCAAATTTGATACTATCGGGAGAATCCACCACTTCTTTGGAGAGTTGACGTTCTTCTGCCTGTAGTTCACGGAGTGAAATGGAGAGGTTGGCAATTTGATCTTTGAGTTCATTGGCACTCTTTTTGAGAATGTAGGTTTCTTGACGAATGGAGGCTTGTTTTCTGTTCTGTTGGGCAATGTCAGCTTCCATCTGTTGAAATTGAGATATATGTTGCAGCCGTTAGTACACACGCACAATTACCTGCACAAGTAGAGCACGATGCACACAGAAAAGAATTGAATAGCTAACATATAAAATACACACCTCTTTACACTCTGCCATGGCCTGATCACGCTCCAACATTTTGGACTGATTCAGCCTCTTTGCCTTATCCAGTTCCTCTTCCAATGCGGCACATTGCAATGTCACCTCATCCATGGCTGCAAACAATTCCTCACGCTGTCCAAAAAAGAATGAACGAAGAAATGAATGTCAGTATCAAAGTATTCATGTCATCCACGCCATTCTGAACTCAATCAAATATATGTATCACAATAACTACACACAACAAACTCACCTCCTCCTGCCCCTGCTCCACCAAACACTGCATATCCTCCTTAAACTTGAGAAAATTAATTACCGCACTCAACTGCCGCTTGAACCTCTTACTCTGCGGAGCTTGTAAATCCTTGAAACCAAAGTCGGCATTGCCACAAATAGTCATGAGTTTGGACAGTAGGCAAAATAATTTGATTTCGGGTAGGGCGTCGACGTAGAGTTCGGGGTGGGTAAAGGTGGATTGGGCGGTGGAGGTTATGCGGGAGGGGAGGGTGGAGAGGGAGGATTCGGTGGTCATTCCCCAGCATAGCATTAGCTGCGTGAATTTGTGTGTGTGTGTGTTTTGAAGTAGAATTGAAAAAATGGAATTGAGTGTGCGAAATATGGAACGAAAAATCGGCATCGAGCTGCACCTAAAGAGAGCCTAAGCATCCTATCCTATCGGCGGCGGCAGCAGCACTACATGATCAAGCTTTCTATTCTGTCTCTAATAAGAAGTAATGGTACTTACCAATCGGGCAAAGACCTCTCTAACACGCTCTCTACACCGACCCGGCTCGACCAATTCTGCCTCCGTCAATGGAATTTCCACCTCCTCCATAATTTGAAGGATGACACTATTTTTGAGGATTGGGAAGCTTGCTCGGTCGGCCATTATTTTGATGTTTATCTCTTGATGTTTTGCTGCTGTTTTATTACATCGAGTGTATTGAGTGAAGTTTAGGCCAGTTCCGAGGTCTTCCAAATCGCTCTAAAAATCGAAGTAACGGCCAAAGGTACGTAGGAATTAGTATATGTCTCGTTGACTGAAGTGTTTTTTTTTGGCGCTGGTTTTCTGCGATGCATCATATAATATTGCAACCATGAACTCACGAGCACCTCCACCAACATGAACAGCAGCAACACCACACCACCACCACCGCCAGCCACAATAACGACGGCGAATACGACGACTGGCTAGACCTCGACGCCAAAATGTCCTCCATCCTCCACACCCAAAAATCCCAACAAGCCACCACCACCAAAACCCTCGCCGCCCGCAGCACCACCCTCCTCACCACCCTCCACAACCACCACACACGCCTCCTCGCCGACTCCTCCAACATTCAATCCACACTCACCAACTCCATCCACAAAGAAAAGCAAGCACTGCACAATGAATCGCAAGAATTGAGCACGCAACTCTCCAACGTGCAAGAATTGCAGTCCACCAAGGAAGAATTGCTCCGTTCCAATTCGGAGATTCAAACGCAATTGGCGACATGTGCATCGAATATCAACGAGTGTCAGCTAGAAGCCAAGGAAGAGATCTCGACTATTCAAACGATTGAAGCACGTCATATGAAGAATATACCGAAAATCAAACATGAGTTGACCTTGCATGCAATGATGACGAATATTAAATGGGATTATAGTTGTGGACCGGAGAAATTGAGGGGGGAGGTTAGTTTGAATAAGAGAGGGGTGTTGAGGGAGTTTGAGATTGAGAAGGAGGAGCAGGGGGAGGTGGAGATTGCGGAGAGATTGTGGGGTATTATTGAAGGTTAGAGAGAGAAAGAGTTTATGGCAGTGTGAGGAGTGGTACAATAGATTGAGAGGGGTGCAGATCTCTAGTTTATTCAGAGTGATACGTGATATCTACCACTCTCTAGTTTATTCAGAGTGATACGTGATATTTTCTTGGAGTGGTAGAGTTTTTGTTAGATAAAAAATACACATTGTATGTAGCAGCTCAAGCTTGGTAAATACTTGTATATTCTCTGGAAATTTAGTCATCACTTTTTGAAGATGCAGCCTGTAGCGCAAAACTGCTAGCTGCTTTCACAATGTCTCTTTCCTCCAAGTTTTCATCACTTGCCACTTACATATATATAGGCAAGCCTTCTGATGGTGCTTCTAATTAGTTCATCGATGGACACGTAGGTATGTGAAAGGTAACTACAGAGAGCATAGACAAGCGAGCATCAAAACACGTATCTCAAAGCACTTGGAAGTAATGCCAAGGGCATAGCTCATAAACTAAGCCTAGCTTGCCGTAAAGTATTGGATGGTATCTCTAAATTATTGTAGAGGTCTCACTCTACCCACGACAATCGAGTACTTTCACTCAATGAAACGTATGACTTTGGACTGACCACCCGCTAACAGATGATTCGATTCAACCATTCCAAGGAGCCTTGTTCTCGGCAACTCGAATTTACCCCATTCCACTTGCAGCCCTTCTTGCCATGTTTAGACTACGCAGATACCACATTGCTCAGTCGACACGATATGTTGTACTTCACCACCCTTCCTAACCACCTTTCTTCCTGACCAAGTTCACATGAGGTACCAACTCCCTCCGTTCCCGATTCCCACCACCCTCACAATGATGATCCTTAAAAAACATCATTGCATCATTCGTAAACTTCGTCAATGCACACACCATAAAAGCATTCATCCGGTCCTTCTCAGTATGACTTACACCCTGACCCAAGTCCATTGGAGGCTCCTCCAACAATGGATGATCACAGGTGAATATCCCATGAGGGACCTTGCGCTTCCCCAAAAGTAGCGTGCATCGACGACATATCGTTGACAATAATGTATCAATGAGGGAATTGGTCGAATGGAATGGTTGGGGTTGGAAGCAAAGGAACAAGTTTCGGATTCTGGAATGTCAGAGATAAACTTCCAACCTTCGCCGCCTATACCTGCAGAGGAAATCATTAGGGAGTCAATGAGCGTGTGGGGGAGTTGGAGGTGGGCTGCAGCTATGCAGTAGGCATACTGAGAGAAAGAGCAAGGGAAGGATGATGATAAGAGAGAGGATGGGGTAAGAGTTGACAAATGTGCAATCGCAACGAGGTAGAGATTGGACTACGATAGAGAAGTAGACAGTGAGTCAACTTCCCTATAATAGCTGTCATCCCACTCACCATTTCAGCCAACAAATGCGGATACTCCTTATGAACCCTCGGGGCGAACTCGGCCCACGCCAACGCAATCTTGTACATATCACTCGCTGTCCCTATATACGGCGGTCCAGCCGGATAAAACAATCCTCCATTCTTCTGATCCACCTCCTTCGCTGGACTAGTCGCTCCTGCAATCTCATCTAAATTAAATTTACGCCATTGGGTACCCAATCCATAGGTTTGTGCATAGGGATGTCCATGGGTGACAATGTGTAAGGACATTTCGTCAAAGTGTGTTTTTCGTCTTGGACCTACGAGTGTTTCACGTGGGTTGGAGAAGTCATCTGTGATTGGTCGCAGTAGGGCAAAGTCTGGATCGCATAGTATAATAATGTCATTTGGCTGCTTCATCTCATTGTTGCCAGAGGATTCTACTACTAACCCCAACAACTCATCATGTTCCAGAAAGTGTTTCAGCCCGAATGGCTTATTAAAATACTTGTAATCATCCTTCACCTCTCCCGTAGTCTCATCTTTCACCCCCGAAAAGTGCGGAGTAAAGTGTATCCGATACCGATCACTCATCACCTTGGCTATATGCTCTTCATGCCACGCCTTTTCATCTTGCAATTGCTTCTCTGTACACCCGACGCTATACGGGTAATGTATCCGGGTTGTCGAATTGAATAAGCGCGATGGAAGAAGAGATAGGATTGCCAGTGTTGATATGTGCCACAGTCGGTGGAAAAAATGATGTGGAGGGTTGCTCCTGTGGTTGGCGAGGTTGCTCCTGTGGTGTCTGAGGTGATTGTGGTTTTAAAGGAATGACTCTTGTTGTCAATGTTGTTGCTTTGCATTGCTGCTGAATTTCTAAGTTGTTGATTATTGTTGTCATGAATTATGTGGATGCCGTCTACTTTGGGTGCATTGTTATTGTTGTTGTCAACTACTTCTACGCTAGTGCTGCTGCTGCTGCTGCTGTTGATATCACTGGTAGATAACGATCCGGAGAATAAACAGCACCAAAAATAACATGCAAGCAACAATTAACGTGCCAATGAGTGGTGTTGTTGGAATGGCTGATTTGCGTCTCCCTCGTGGATCGTCGTAATTGTTGCCTCCGTTACTACGTCGTGTGCTGTGTGATGAAAGTGACCCATTATTACTGGGAGCAGCATGTTGCTTAGTAGGTCGAGATCGTAGCATTGTATTCGGGTGTATATGCACAGTCACTGCGGTGTTATCAATTTTTTCAAGCATTGACAAAATGGAAAATTTATGTCTGCTTCTGTGAAATAAATGTTTGAGGCTGCAATCTATCCAGACAAAAAAGTACCGACCGATCAGTTCAATAACTCAAATGCCTACAAACAACCAAGATATAATAAAAGATAATGGATGTCTTGGCTTGGGCCTCGCTTTACAGTGATAATAATATGTTTAAAGCAAAAGCTATGTTAAAGCAAAAGCAACGCTACACGCTGCAAAAATGGAGATGAGGGGAATCGAACCCCCGACTTCTCGCATGCGAAGCGAGCGTTCTACCACTGAACTACATCCCCGACATGATGGGCGAGAAACAAGTTGCATACATTAACTTTTGGCTGAAGCTTTTTCATGTCCGAAGAACAATGCCAAGCAATGCCATCATGGACACATCATCTGCTGAAGTGATCAGCACTTTTCCATCCACATGTAATGAACTACATGTCAATACTTAGTGGCAATTTCAAGGGCAATTATTCTTCACTAGATGCCATTGCCAGATAAAACTGCATTACACGCAAGAGAACCCATGACAGAAACTACAACCAAAACAAAATGGCATCATCATCATCATCGGCAATGAACTCTTCAAGTCATCACCGCCCAGGCATACAATCAGCCAAACTCAAGCACCACTCATCCGCATGGCTAGTCCATGAGCTATTGAAACGAACAGACACCACCAATGGCGACGTTTCTTTGTTTCACTACCCAATGACCCAAGTTCCATACATCACCATGGAAGAAATGCAACAAGCATTTGATGAACTCGCTTCTTTCGATAGCAACCAGGAAATGCCACCCGAGTATGTAGAGTGTGCCCAAGCCGAGGCTCGTAGTCGCATTCATCGGATTCAATTCTGTTGGTATCAGTTTCGGCAGTTTCCAACTTTGACAGATGCCTATGTGAATATACAGCATGTAGATATTCGACAGAATGGTGAGTAGAGTTGTATAAGTACTATATATGTTGTGCGCAGTGTTGTGTTGCTTATACTACCATCATATTATGTTTCTAATACGATCATTCTTCTTGTTCTCCAATCAAAGAATCATTGACATCGATTGATTCCATAATCACTCAGCTACCCAATCTCACATCGTTCAATTTGAGTGATTGTCCCAATGTTCGTACATTGGCACCACTTGCATCAGTAGCATTATCAGAGAATGATGCAACAAATGGTGAATATGATAGTAGCAGGCGTCATAATAGTTTAGCATTAAAGCATCTTTGGGTACGTGGATGTAGTCTCAGTAATATGACCAATGAGGAATGGGCAAATGTGTTTGAGGCATTGGCAGGATCATCTGGACCGTTGGAGCGGCTGACGCTAAGCCGAAACAATTTAAGCTATTTGCATGGAAATATTGGCAAAGTGACAAGTTTAACGTATTTGTTCCTCGAAGATAACAGTGCTTGTGGTAGTAATGGCTTTGTCATCCCAGAAGAGATTGGTTCATTGCATAACCTACTCTTTGCATCCTTGTGCGGAAACAACATCATGAAGCTTCCTCGACAAGTGGCCCATTTGAATCCCAATTGCGATGTTTACCTACACCGTAATCCAAATCTGCGATATCCTCCTCCACAATATCAAATGAGCATAAGATGATGCGACATTTTTTTCACCAGGAAAATATGAAAATTTTTCGTGGATCAGTCCTTGCTGATACCCCATCTAACACGAGCGCGTTGGAGAGCGCTAGAGAGATTGTATCAGCCGGGTGGTTCAGGATACTTTGGGTGTAAGGAGAGATTTGAGGAGACTGTGAGAAGGACGTCAATTACATATTCATGATCAAGATGTGTTATTGAATAGCGAGAAATAAATGATTGTACAGAGCTAACTATAGTAGACTTGTTTGAATTGAATTATGCTTTGAGCCTCAAGCAGCAGGCTTGGCAACTATTCGAAAGTCCACACAAACTCGCCACTGTCTCTTAGCAATGCTACCAACTCTTGCAACGTGAATAATTTCCATCTCAAGCCCAAGCGACTGACAAGCACTCTCCAGCGTTTTTCTTGTCCTATCACAATTTGGTAATTCATGATCAGCAGCAAAATCATACCAGTGAACTTCTCCTTTCGATTTCAGTAAAGGTAGCATAGCCAAGAGGAATGACATGCCCGCATCACCCGTGCCCAAATCTCCATCCAATGATCCTTCCTTCGGTCGAGGGGCGACTATGCGATCGTAGCTTTCCTCCTCCAGCGTAGGTAGCAACTCTAGCGCATCACCTTCTAATATACGCATCCGTTCTGAGGCACCCTTGCCAGATCCAGGACACGGTGCAGTTTTATTACGACTCAACATGAGTTTACCCCTCCTGATACACTCACATGCAATTGCATTCCTTTCAATTACCAATACCTCTTTCGCCTCGGTCCTGGCAGCAATTTGAAGTGCATCCATACCCACTCCTGCGAATACCACAAGCACTCGCTCACCTCTAGCTACCTGCTGTGCCAATCGCAAACGCTCTGGTGCCATTCTAGGAGAGAAGAAGGTATGATTCAAATCAACCACACATTTGATCCCGTATTCATAATGAGAAGTCACGATAGGATCACGCGGATGACCTGCAAGCTGCTTCAATCCAGATGATCCCGGAGAGCGATCTTCAGTACTCAATGCACAGTGACGTGCAACGACAATCTTGATGGCTTTATTTTTCTTCATGATCCACTCTCCAACCTTTTTCTGAGTCTCTTCGTCCCCCTCTGGTAGGTTGTTTAGTATTGCTACGTCTCCAACAACATCATAAGATCGTGGTATAGGTAACCCCGACAGTACTCTTGCAGATTTGCTCCCTTGCTGATCATCATGTTGTTGTTGTTCATTCGTCAATGTTAATGAATCCATCATTCCACTAGTCTTAGCAGCAGCAGTAGCAGCAGCATCATCATCACCAACATCATCCACAGGACAATCCTCCTCCAAACCTCTCATCGCGTCCACAAATCGTTCAATCTTTTTCCAATTTCTACCATGCCGTTCATTCACAAGTTCCGCCAACCATTCGGCATTGACCACTCCACTTTCATTCCCATCCTCGTCACAATTGTAAAATAGTCCTCGTCGTGGAGCAGATGGTAATGATAACGGCATATCTAATCCTTCATCACCCCAAATTGCAACGAGATATCGAGGTCCACCACCCTTGCATTGTTGATTCTTGAATGATGCAGCAGCAGTGGTGACCTTGTTGTTGTCGATGTTGCCATTGCTACCACCACTGATATAGCTGCTGTTGTAGACATCCTCTGATTCACTACCAACATTCCACGAAGTCAAACCAACATTCTTGAAACTAGGCCGTGCCAAAGCCATTAATACCGATGCAGCCTTGAGACTACGGCACATGACGTGTAGAATGAATGGTTCGTATCGCAACCAGATTGGTGCTGCTGTATCATCACCACCATTATTACCACCACCACCATTGTTGGAAAAGGGAACATGTTCTTCCAACTTATTCTTAAAATTCTCATTATTGCCCAAACTTTCAAATTGCCCAATCGTCGGAATAGGATCTCCTCCACCCGTACGATCACAAGTGAGTGTGGAGAGATTGAAATATCGTGTCGGTTCATGGATGAGATCATGGTTGACTCGTGTTCGTTGAAAGAAGCCATGTGCATTACTACTACTAGTACTACTGTTGTTGGTCGTTACAACAGTATCATCATTTGCAGCATGCCAACTCTTAATCCCATCACCACAATACAAAAAGCACCGTCCCGCACATGAACTAGTCGTGTAATATTCCTCACGTGAATTGATCTCGGCGCAAATGTCTACGGCGCGTGGATCGATTCGTCCGGCGGAGGATTTGTCACGTTTGGAGAGGCAGTTTGATTTGCGGGTTTGGAAGTGTGTTGTGTGCTGGTTGGGCTGTTGGTGGTTCGTCATGGTCATGTTGGTTGGTGTTAAAAAATAGTGGTGGGAAATCGTCAATCTCAATCAAGGGCGAGGGAGGGCTGTCTAATCTTAGCGTAGGAATTAGTATTGATTTGTCCGCTGCCACCCTCACCACCCATCGCATCGTTCAGGTCCATGGCGAGAGCGGCATGAAGCTTCACTTTGCAAGGCCATACATCATCATCAGCAGCTCGCGTCGCCGCCTTATGCTAACACAGTAGTATACTCTCCTATCAATTCAAGCCAACAAGCAATAGAAGCAATAGAGAGCACCGCAAAGTCCAATAAGCAAAGTCCAATATCATCTATAACAAGCAAGAAAAGATGGCCAAAGGAGGACGAACAAAGAACAAATCCAAACGCTCCGTCCTACCCCGAGGCATTCCCCAAAAACGCACTCAAAGCACCAAGCACAATAATTCCACCACCAAATCCACCAAAATCTCACCCTTTGAATATGCACGATCCACCAATTCATCCTCACGCGTCAAACATCATGTTCACAACAAACAAGTCTCCGGTGCTACCACCACCAAACACCACACCAGCGCACTCGCCAAAAGCATCGAACGACGCAAACAAATCCTAACCACCAAATTATCCCAAAAACACAAATCCAATACATTCATCGATCGTCGTATCGGTGAGGCTAACGCCAGCGGGAATGGACATCAGCAATCATTGGAAGACGATTATGATGGGATGAAGAAACGGAGGGAGAATGCCATGTTGAAACGTATTGTTGCCGAGAGGGTACGGAGGAGTAAACGGGTGGACAAGTTTAGTTTGGAGGAGGATGAGGGTGGTGGGTTTGGATTATTGACTCATCGGGTAAGTCTACTTTATTGCGTTTGATTTACAATATATCAAATGGCGACATCATTATATTCCATGTAGTGCAGTCATCTATGTCTTGTGTCAACCCTATGCTAACATGTAGAACTAATACTACACCATTATTATACCTCCACCACACCAGGGAAAAGCAATCGATGACACCTACACAGGCCAACCACAAGATGAAACCGACATTATCCTCTCCGATGACGATGACGACAATCTCGATAAAGTCGATACCATGCTTCACTTTGGCGGTGGCAAATTTGACAAGTCGAATCCAACCACGGATGGATACTACGGTGCAGCATCATCTGGTAATGGTGGTACTACCTCGCGAGATATGGGAGATGCCTATCGAAGTCGGAAACAAGAATTGGAAGAACGTATATTACATAAAAAGTTGCTAAAGGCGGAAAAAATGAAACGGAAGGAAGATCAGGTGGAGACGTTTGAGACTATGGATGAGTCGTTTGCGGAGTTGGCTGGATTGTTGGACTTTCGTGATAAGGAGAGGGAGAGGGTGGAGAAGAGTGAGAAGAGGAAGAAGGGTATGTTGGATGCGGATGAGATGGAGATGGATGCTTGGGATAAGGAAATGAAGGTAAGAAAGAGAAAGTGTTTGTTTGGGTTTGGTTGATCTGATTGCCTTGCTGTTATTATTTTTTAGACATGTATTGGACTAACACTCTTTTTCATTGTCACCATATCTGTTCTTGTCAGGAATACCTATTTGAACGAAAGGTCAAAGCCACAGACCGTACAAAAACACCCGAAGAAATTGCCAAGGAAGAAGCTGAAAAGTTGCACGAGTTGGAAACACGCCGCCTAGCTAGAATGAATGGCGACTTTGATGAAGATGACTTGTCAGACATTTCCGATGATGAAGAGGGTGGTGCAAGTGGTGGAAAGAAACGAAGGAGGGAAATGAAGGACAAGAAGCTCAAAGCGAAAAAGAAGCAAAGGGGTGAAAGCGGTGGAGATGACTTGGGTGATTCGGATGATGACGATGACAAGAAGGACGATGATCTTGAAGTGAGATTTACTGCTGATGGTCTTGTTTACATTGACAAAGAGGGTAAGGTTGTGGGCAAAGTTGGTGAAGAAGTCCAAGATGAAGGCAGTGATGATGAATCTGACGAGCATGAGTCAGATGAAAGTGACGTTGAAAGCGAAGATGGTAGTGATAGTGTATCAGGAAGTGATGATGGTTCTGATTACGATAATGACGTCGACTTTACAGAGGGAATGAAGATCCAGGGTAACTACCATGCGTCTGAACAGTATCAGGGCAAAAAGAACTGGTATGATGGCACCATTGCAGCAATTAGAACGGACAATGCTGGCAACACTTTGTACGATGTGACGTATGATGATGGCGATTTTGAAGAGGGCATGGCTGGAGAGAATGTAAGACCTGCTCCTCTATCAAAGGAGGAGAAAGATCAACAAACGACCGAGGAAACAGAGGCTGCAGTGGCCAAGAAGAGGAAGCAAAAAGCGAAGCTCCGAGCAAAGTGAGTCAAAGCTGTCAATTACCTTGTTCTTTTTGTGAGGGTCTGTATCTATGTTTCGTTATTGGTGGGGCCACATTTTACGTGCACTGCATTATCCAGTGGTGCTTTGGGCTGAAAGACAGCGTTTTGCTGAATTTTACTCATGCGTTTGATGGTATCCACCATAAATCAATTTATGCCACATAGTACCCACGGGGCTCCCTTCTTGGGAAAACTTTGACCCAACTCCCGTGTGTCTCCATGGTTATAACATTCTTTTTGCCAAACTCACATCGAACTAACTTTGGCTGCGATCGATCTGCTTATTTATTTTCACAGGAAGACTATGCCATTTGTATTTGAGGTTCCTACTACGCTGGATGCTCTGCATGACATGATTGCGATGTATGCATCTACTGGTGCTGATGCATCCCTTATCATTCAGCGTATCCACGCCACGAACTCGGTTCGTCTAAACCACAAAAACAAAGAGAAAATGCAGAACTTCTATGATGTGTTATTGCGTAGGTTCGTCGCTGTGGGCGATGCAGTCTTCAACTCTGGAAGTGGCGGTCCAGATCTTGAACGATATGAACAGTTGAATTCTCTCACTAAAACTCTGTACGCAATGTCACAAGATTCGCCAGAATGCGCTGGATCTGTTTGGAATCGTCGACTAGGTATATTTCAACAAGCTGTGGCAAAGCGCTTACGAGATGTGGAAGTTAACTCTCTCGGTGATGCATGCGAAGGAGAATTTAGTGCTTGGCCTAGCACGGGAATGCTCTTGCTAATGCGAGCGTTGCCACATATATTCCCTTCTACAGATAGGCGTCATGCTGTTGTGACCCCAGCTCTTCTTTTACTTGGTCAGATTTTAGCACAAACACCGGTTAAGACACGATGTGATGTAACAAAGGGACTATTTTGTGCGGCGCTAATGATGGAATATACAAAGGGAGCAAAACGATTCCCCCCCGAGGCTACTGCTTTCTTGGCGTCTGCATTGAGATTATATGCTGATGACGTAGAGTCAGTGCTCGGCACGTCTCCGTTGCCAAGTCTCAGCAATGCAACAAACTGCCCGCAGCTCATGGATCTTCGTGAAGATCTTAGTGAGCTGTCTAATATTACTGACGATGATGTTCGTCTGTCACTTGAAAAGGATGACATCCAATCAGAGATGGCTCCAGCTGCAATCTTGGTCTTTTCACTTCGTCTCTTTCAACAACATCTCGACATTATTGGAACTTCTAGTGATGGTTCTGAAAGAGAGATTTTTGCAGAAATGACCAAGTCTCTTCTCTACATCAATGGAAGTCGTAAAGATCTAACGCTGCCAACCTATGTCAAAAATGCAATCGCTGAAACAGCCCGCAAATCTGCGAGCACAAGTGCCTCGGACACTAAGAGAGAACCTCTTCAACGTCGCAAAGGCGCTTCTGCCAAAGAGTTGGCCATCAAAACTCTTGCACCAAGAATGGAAGATCCTTCTAGGTACAACATGTCCAAAGACAAAGGCAAATCAGAACTTCAAGCTGAACATGATCGTCATAGGCGAGAATACAAACGTGAACACAAGGCAGCAATGCGTGAACTCCGTCTTGATAATGCATTCATTGAACAAGAGAGGCGCAAAGCTAAGACTGAGACTGATAATAAGGCGAAAGAGAAGAGGCATAAGAACTTTGCTTGGTTGGAGCAAGAACAGGCGACAATGAATCAGCAAGTGAGGATGGGAGGTTCTTTACTCAGTGGCGGTGGCATTGGTGCCGCGAAAGCCGTCAAGGCTAAAGGAAAGTTTGGAATCAAAAGGGGTGGCAAGTTCTAGGTTTATTTCTCTAATATAATGCAAACTCAAGCTGATTTCTGCTCATCTTTATGAAAGTCTCCATCAATATTCTCGTTGTAAAGGTCTTCAATCATGTCTCCATACGTCTTGATAACCACATGGCGACGGATTGACATCTTTGGGGTTAACATGTTGTTCTCTGCAGTGAACGGAGCCACTATCAAAAAATTTCTTGGTAATTCATAACGCTTGATATCGAAGCAATTCCACTTGATCTCTGACGCAATCAAGCCCCTGACTCGATCATTGTTGACAAGCTCTTCTTCCGACATGTCCAAATCGGCAAATCCAACTTCCGAGCGAATAGCTACCCAGTCGGGCACAATAAGGGCAACATTATGAGGTCTGTTCGCACCACATACCACAACTTGGCTAATGAAACGGCTCATGCTGATTGCTTGCTCGATTGGAGTCGGGCAGACATATTTACCGTTCTCGAGTTTGTACAGTTCCTTGATGCGCCCAGTGACATATAAATTTCCATCCTCTCCAACTTTGCCAAGATCTCCTGTATGGAACATCTTTGTTTTGCCATCAGGAGACAATGTAATGACTTCGTTCGTAGCGTCAAGGTTGTTATGATACCCACGCATGATATTAGGTCCAGAGCAACAAATCTCTCCTTCTTCGCCACATTCCAGAGGATTTCCCTTCAGCGTCTACAATCCAAACCTGAACACCGTTGAGCACATGTCCAACAGATCCAGCCTTTCGTCTACCCAGCACGTTCATCGCTATTACTGGACTCGTCTCTGTAAGGCCATATCCTTCACAAACAGAAATACCTATTGAATCCATGAACTCGACAATCTCTCTGGGGCACGCAGCTCCTGCAACAAAGCCTACTCGGAGATTGTTCCCGAAGCGTCCTCGAATCTTGGCTAGAACCACCTCATCAAGTAATTTGAACTTGAGCCTATCAATGAAACCAAGAGGAGGAGCTATCCCATTTTTTTGAGCGGCATTAGCCTTCCCAATATGCAGTGCTGCTTGCATTATCTTTTTCTCGATGGGACTTGCGTTGTTCATAATATTGATCACTCCGTCATATACTCTTTTGTAGAGGGTTGGAACGGCAAACAACACAGTTGGCTGGACGAGGCGAAGATCGTCTAAGATATGTGGAATGCCACGGCATATTCCCATGGATGCACCTTGTGAGATTAAACACCATAACTCGCATGTCTGTTAAAGGTAAGATGAGAAAGTAAGATTGAGTTAGATGGCGTCGAAATTAAGAGATGAACATACATCCCCATCACATCAATTTTACCTGTCCATACGAATGAGCAAACGGTAGAAAAGAAAGAGACCTATCGGTAGATTGGATAAAGTCAGCTTGGTCAACAACCATGTCTCGAGCAGCTTTGATATTAGACACCTGAGATATGGTAGAAACGGAGAGAAGTGTGTGAGCAGTAGGCACATAGAAGTCAGCTAAGGCTCTGCTGAAGTATATGACACATACCTGGTTAGAATGAATGAGTTCAACACCCTTGGGAGTTCCAGTAGTCCCAGAGGTATATATCAAATTAGCCAAATCATCCTTTGTGGGCTCAATAATTTTGCTATCGTCGACATCCTCCATCCTTGACATCGCACCACGAAATGAATTGGGCTCATGCATCGCAGCATCTAAACAAAGCACCTCCTTTACCAATGGTGTATTCGGCATAACCTCCTTCATCACCTTCAAATAAATATCTTCAGTGGCACAAAACAATGCCGTCACCTCCGAATCATTGAGAATATGGATCCAATCTTTGGGTAGTTGTTCTTGGTACATCGGAACAAATGTAGCATTGAGAGAGTAGGTAGCAGCGGCGATGATAGGCCACTCCTTCCGATTATTTGATATTATGCCAACCTTGGAATAGGGTTTCACGCCTAGATCTAGCAGGAGGGATGTGCACTGACGGACATCGCTACCGAATTCTGCGTGAGAATCGTAATGGAAGTCGCCATTTCGGTATGTGCCGAAGAGTGGATTGTCTTTGTAGAGGAGGGATGCATTTCGTGTCATTTCGTGAAGAGTGTTGAACTTGAGATATCCTTTGCTATCGACAAGAGATTGATTGCTGGCTTCAATCGGATCATTATGAAGTGATCTTGATGATGCCGCGTCGTAAACTGGCAAAGAAAGTGTGCAAGAATTGTGGTAATGCGCGTCAAAAAGACGCCTCACCGCCGGGCGACTACCTGCGCGTTGTAGTAACATCATCATCATCACTTTGGCGTTGACTTCTCCTCTGTGTTCTGTGCAGAGAGGCTTTGTTTCGAAGAGCTACTTATGATTGAATTGGCAGCGCATCATTGACAAGTATTGTACGATATGTACTTGGACACCATTTTTTTGAAGAACAAACTTTTTGTTGACACTTGAGAACAACTACACCATCAGAACACTGGAATTAGATCTAAAGGCGAAGGGTCATGATATGAGTCACGAATCACTGTGCGTGAACGTCTAACTTGCAAAGCCTGAACCTCTCCCTCTCTTCACCTCAACACACGGATCGCAACGGTGTATTAGACTTATTTTAGATCTACATAGATATTGTGCAATTTATGCAATCATGTATATATGCTTTGAGACAAGTCACTCTGTTTCTTTGACTTTGGACAAGGTAACTCGACATCTTAATCTTAATAACCTGAATACTCCACATCAGAATCCTTCTTGGCATCACGCCAATTTCCTCCTCCTCTAGTTCCTTGCGATTGAGCTACGGCTTGTTTTTGGGTGCACAACGGAACCTTTGCTGCAAAGGCTCGGAACTTCATAATCTTAGAAAGGTCCTTTGGCAAAGGAGCATGATGTGCTTTTGCGTGTTTACCAACACCAAGTGAGTCACCATAACGATTTGCAAAGTTGTCGCGCATTTTGACTGCTATCCAACTATCAACAGGTCCTACTACTGGTAAAGATGATGCGAGAAACCTAGCACCCGCTGCTGATAGAATGTAGCCCGTTAGATACCACAGACACGAAGGAATGCCGATCTCAGGAGAATAATCGATTATTGGAGCAAACTTTGGCCGAGAATATCCGATACTGCAGAAGTGGAAATCTCGAGGAAGTTCGTCTAGAACAGCTTGAATCCGCTCAACGAATCGATCGCATAGCTGTGCGTCATCTTCCAGGATGACACAGACAGGTGATGGCTCCATGCCTTCGTTTTCATTTAGCAAGGACAGGCCACGAGCAAACCCAGAGATAGTGATCAGTCCTGCGACCTTGTTAAAGTTCGTTGCTATAGAACCTTTGTCTAAGCAGGAGTCGAAAGAAGAGAGGGTCGATTCCCACGCTGCTATATGAGATAGCGCACACGCTTTCTCAGATGTGGTTGTGTGGGCATCTTTGAAGTCATTTCCTGCATGTTTGTCAAATGCGCTCAACTCACTTGGTTTCCATTTATCTTTGACGAAGTCCGACAGCACACAAAGTCCTTTCGTCATCTGTGCAATTTTTGTTTCCAGTTCATCTATACTACACTGACCATCAAATGCAAAGTTGCCAGTGATTTCTCCTTCCTTGTCACAGATTACAGTCGCATTCTTGTATACCGATACCGAACTCTTTTGTTCTAGCTTTGCAACTCCTTTCATTACAAGCATTCGCTCACTACTAACAGCGCATTCCATGAAGTCAAGGAAGCGGTCAGGACGTCGCTCCAGGTTTATGACTCGAATTGTAACAATTGCAGCAGCATCAAGCAACGATGTCATGATTCTAGAAGTGCCTGCACGCTGACTTGCTAGTAACCAGCTGTATTCTTCCACCGCGTTCATAGACGATAACACCTTCTTTGCAAATCGATATAACCCCAACGCATCTCCGAGAATTTTGTAGCACTGAATGATGGCATCGACATTAACCCAGCCAATTTCACTTTTCTTTAATGCGACCACAACATCCACTGCATCTTCAAGAATGCACGTGAATTCGTGCTTGATGCTGAAGGCAGCTGCTGTGTGCCTTCCTGACGATGCACTAACGAGCTTGATCGATTCCCACTTCCTGCTCATGATACTATTGTAGGCAAAGCAACAAGCTGGGAGGAGCGAAAAAAAAACGAAAACTCAGCCTATTGTCAATGCACCTTCCATTCTTCAAAGAGGAAACAAAATTTCCGCAGAACTTAATTATTTCATCAGCCTTTCCATTGGTTATCAGAAAAGTAATGCAAGATAACCCCAGTTCTGTTGGTGGTAACCCCTCTGTACCAAGCTTGCTGTTTTTGTCGCTGGGATTGCAAAGAGAAAAGATTCCACTGATTTCCAACATTTCGTCTTCTTCGCTTCCAACAATATTCAACCATGTACCATTAGTCATACGCAAAAGACGTTTGTAGGCTGCTACTTCAACTAAAGCGATGTCTCGAATGCGTTTGTCAGAACTTGAACATCTCTCTTTCCATATGTTAGCAGCGGTTCGGGTGGCAAATGCAATCGCTTTCAACAACAACGACGAACACTCCTCGGGCATTGTGTCACCACTACTTGATAATATGAATTGAATGCACTCACAAAACCACTCCTCGTTTCTCTCGGACTCTGAATCGGCAGGGTCATGGTCTTCCGGCGAAAGAAGGCTCTCCAGCACGCACATACTAAGTGCGGGCGGGATCTTCGGATGATAATTTTCTATCCCACGAGACGGAGCTGCAGAAATGACATATCCCAAGACGAGTTCTGTTGCTTTTTGGAAGGCACCCAGTCGTCGCTGCAATAATGAAGCGATCCTTCCGTGAGCAATTCTCTCCTCTAAGCTGACTAATCTGTTGAAATTTTTCACACTATATGCAAACTCTCCCTCTGAATCCAACATTTTTCCTTCATTCATGACGTCTGTAGGATAAAAATGCATCGCCGATGAGTCTAAGTTCGAAGCACGCTCGGTAGTCGCCCAAGTTCGAGTGATTTCGACATGAAGAGAGGAGAGTAACTTCTCCACAAGTTGACAACGATTTCTCATTCCAATTTGAAGGATTGTCATGTCTTCTACCGACAAGATTATCTGATCACTGACATCTTCAAATATAAACTCCCAATCACGTTCATCAAAGCTGTCGTGGCAGTACACGTCCATGATGGTCAAGACGTCAAGCAAATACTTTAATCCTACTGATGCAGGGTGTTGCCATATACTTTCAGGTTGATCTTTGTCGTCGCTATGCGTTCCAAAATACACAGTTGGGCAGTGAGGTTTGCCACATCTATAAAATGGATGGCAATTCTGTTGCTCTGATGCATCTTTGTGATTGTTCATGAACGATGAAGCTTCTATCAAAGTTCTAAGAGAAGCCATCATATCTGCTACTACCTTTTCATCACTTTGACGATGTAATATTCTTTCCATAGCTACTGACGAATGCATTTCAAAATCTTTTGTTTTGCCGGTCAACCCATCATCGGTGGCTGAATCTAATAGCGGTGTGCACTCTTCATCAACATTAGTCTCCAGTGGTATTTCATTTGTAGGCGATGGTTTGGTTTGTTCTACAACTACGACAAGAGAAACACCAAGCAAGTCTAAAAGGCTCTTCGCTTCAATCAATTTGCCCAATATTAGAGATCTTCTTGCACCCTGTGGCAAAGTTTGCGCGTTACGTTTGCTCTCTTCCACTGCTGACGTACGATGTATAATAACTCTCTCACAGCACTCATTCTCGTGAGCGTTTGAAACTGTTGAATCAATGTTGTCTTCTTCATCATCGCTGCATTCTCCAAATAGAGCTTCATCTGTGATGGGTATTGTACTGCCCTCTTCTTCGTTATTATTTATTCCCCCCAAATAATGACTACTGCTGCCTTGTTTCTTTTCATCTTTAGTGTTGGACTTTCGCTGCACTTTTTTGGTTGACATTGTCGTTTTCGTTCTATTGACATTCTGTTTCGATGTCGATGATGAAGGTAATGATGATGCCATGCGTTTCCAGTGCGCCGCTTCATGTTTCCATTTGTCAACATCATAAGTGACATTTTCTTGCAGAGACGTGAAGAAGTGAAGCACCGATTTATCTTTCTTCATTAGCGAAACGAGACTTGCCGGTGGAGCAGGAGGAGGTTTGGGCTTTTGAGGCCGTTTTTTTTGTTCAGTAGAAGCTGGCTTTGACCGAGGTCGCTTTCGTGATGTGCCATTTGATGCCGCAGCAGTTCGCTTGGTCTTGGAGGATCGGCGGGAAACATCTTCTCCTGCATCACCTACGTCGAGACCGGTGATTGCATCATCGGCCCATTCCTTTTGATCCATCCTTCTTTATCTCTAGAGCACTTATGTGGGCGCAGAGGTCAAGATAGCACTCATAGTTATCAAGTCGGATGTGTGACAATAAGTGAAAAATGAAGGATAGGACGCACGATAAGACACAGAAAGTGAGTAAGAAAGAGACAGAGAGTATCTTTCCGTTCATGAGATGCGAAGAACATCACAGACGCCCTCTTCCAAAGTTGCAACCAAGACCATCATGAAGACTATCCATTTACGTTTATCGATCGTTATATCCCCATAATTTCTGAGAACACACTGTTTCATTTCAGTTTAAGTTCGAAGTGCATTCTCTTCAAGCCTCTTGTCAAAATCTGCAATCCAAGAGCCTGGATGAATGATCAATCACAATCATAGTAACTTCACTTAATCGTCGTAACAGAATACAGATTCAGGAAACATTGGATTGATTAAATTTCAGAGATGGAAGCTGCATTTAATGACTGGGCGAACCAATACGTCGGAACGTGCGATTTCTCCTTCGCTATTCCAAAATGTCCGCACGGACCTAACCCGGCATTGTGCGGAGGAAACCAGCTTCTACATGGTAGACGACGACACGTTGGATACTACTTTAGGATATGATGAAAATTCGTTGACATCGACGTCCTCTTGCCGATCCGTCAAGTTTTCAGAGAATGTAGAATGTCACACTGTTGCAAGATATATAGATCAGGATAATCGTGGAGATCTGTTTTACAGTAGTACAGATGTAGCAAGGTTCAAACATGAGTTCAAGATGGAGAGAATGCAATGGTCGACGAGCTACTGGAAGGAAAAAAGTGTCGGTAGTTTGAGAAAAAAGTTGCATGCTAACAAACCTCTAACAAACATGCAATCGACGTTCTCAACCGGTGATTCTGCGACTCTTCGTCGACCCCCAACCCAAATCAACATTCATGGCATGATAGTATAGACTACCGGTAGCCAGGAGCCAATGCATGACAACTATGTATGTAATTGAGCTTGTCGATGCAAGTGAGACCTGATGACCTGATTGTATAGTCATTAAAACAAAAATGATGCTTTGGTATTTCAAGGTGGAAGTAGCAACGCAATAAACCTATATATTAACAACTAGACACAAAAATCCAAATAGACGAAGCGCTACAAAGCAAAGCTCTCCTTCTTAAGGTAAGAAAGCATCGACTACAATAGGAGTGTGCGCAGTTGCTTAGCTCTTTTACCTCCTGCGCCTAGGAGTTAGAACAACTCTACGCATTTGGAATCCATTTGCCTCCAGACTCATTTTGGGATCAGGTTTTTCGCCCCAAAGTGTTTCTGCGGTCTCGTCAGTGCCAACAGGAAGGATGTTGGCTGCAACCAGATGTTTAAAAGGTTAGTTTTATGAATGATACAACGAAAATAGAATGTGCAACGAATTTGCTGCTATGCATTAATGCAATCATCAACTTACCATCTGAAAGAGAAAAGGAAGACACCAACGAAGGCACTTTTTCTGCAGATGTAACCCACTCTCCATTGGAAAAGGAAATGCAGTGAGACCAGACGAAAGATGCGTTTCCATCTGCATCACAAGTGAATGAACCTTCAGCAATGATTCCATCAGCATGTGCCATAGAAGAGTATCCATTTGTTCCAAGCTTCACTCGCGAATCATCCACAGATACATCTATAGTTCCTGTAGAAGTGCGGATTTCCTTCTCTGCAAGAGCAGCTTTCACTGCCTCAGAAAGATCTTCATGCCAGAAAGGATCTCTTGGCTTTGGTGGACCTTTTACAGTTCGAGGTGCTTGCTCTCCAGTCTCTCGGCGGCGATTGTTGCGGCTTTTGCGAGGTCCAGAGCAAGGGCCACCTCCAGGAGCAGTAACGCTGACTGCTTTTACCTTTCCATCATCATCGTGACCAATCTCAAACTCCACTGCCCAGCCCTCATCCTACAGAGTCCCACAAGAAATTGAAAACGTGTTAATACATGTAGCAATTAAGGAAACAGTGATCTCGTACGTCAGATGCTTACCAATGTACGATATCCTTCACTAGTAATGCTACTCTGGTGGACAAAGATATCCTCAGAGATAGGACTGCCCTCCGCAGGGGTAATGAAGCCATACCCCTTCTTATTGGAGAACCATTTGACGCTTCCTAGGACCTTTTCCGCCATGTTCCTCTACTATTAGCCGGTGCAACTTCGATGCAGTGACCATCGAGCTCGAGGAGCATGCTCGCAACAGTTGAAAAGGTGATGGTAAGATTTGATACGTCACAGGCTTATTCCCGCGAATGATGGTAAAAGTAGGAGTACGATAGCGAAGGAGTAGCGATCAAGTGGGTTGTATCTACGAGAGGCAAAGCTATTGTAGCAATCACTCAATTGAAAGTAACTCAAGCGAGTCCGGCGGGTGGGAATACTATTGAGCGATGCTTTCTTTCTATTGAATGACGCAGGACACTGAACTGTGCATAGAGATGAGACAATTGTCACTAATAAATGACAAATAATTTTAGTGCTCAATGCAAGAACTGGAGACTCAAAGAAGGAACGCATTGTTTTCCTATCGTTTCACTAGGATGACAAATCTTTAGGACAAAATGGAGGCGATTACTCAAATGAACATTGTATCCTCTATCATGACACCAAGTAACAAGCATTCCCATCACTAAACACACACACAAGAACTCCACACATTGATTTATGATAACAAGTAGTCATCAAGTGATCTTAAGCGCCACTTGTTCAAATTTGCTTCACCTAACAGCAAGACTTTCCAGCTGCTTGTGCACCTCCTCCACCATCTTTACCCAAGATTACTGGTTGACTAGCTCCACCCACCGACCTATCACCGCCGGCCACTGATGCTGCCTGGGTCCCTTCATACTCATCGATTCTCCTTCGCTTAATGGTGGTAGCTAATGCAGTGAACATTGACTCAACATTTGATCCAGTCAATGCAGAAGTTTCAAAAAATTGCACACCATACTCCTCTGCCAAACCCTTTCCCTCATCTACCGAGACGACACGATCCGCCTCCAAGTCAGATTTGTTGCCGCATAGAACGATATCACAATCAGGTGGAGCACGAGTCTTGATATCTCGCATCCATCCAATTACATGATCAAATGAGGGGCGGTTGGAGATATCATAACAGAGGACAAAGCCATCCGCTCTGCCAAAGAAATTGGAGGTGAGACTACGGAACCGTTCCTGCCCTGCAGTGTCCCAAAGTTGAAGCCTCATTGGCGCCCCTTCGATCTGAAAGAGGTGTTAGGAAAAAGAGTTGAGTATGGCACAATGTCATTAAATCTAAATGCAGTATTAACAAAGAAAACACATGATTTGATACACATCTTTGGCATAACAAAAACACACCTTGACCATTTTATCCCTGTAATCCACACCAATAGTCGTCACAAACTTTGTTGAAAACACATTCTGATCAAACCTCAACACCAGACTAGTCTTCCCGCAGGAAGAGTCTCCCACCATGAGCAACCGCACAATGTACGCTCCCTTTGCTCCCATTTGGAGCGGCCGGGGTGCAGCTTGCTCGTTATTATGTTGTGCCGACATGGTTTGTTGTGTTGTGTTATATTTGTAGAATTATTTCCGCTATTATGTAGGTGCTTCGCAATGCAATATTTGTGTGACTAATTTTTCGGCGCCTGCAATTCAAATCAGTGTTTGGAGAGGTTAAGGGTGAGCAACAGGTTGGAATACAATACGTTGACTCAATAGGCGAACACACAAGCATTGGAAGGACCATCTTTCGAAAATAGACCGATAAGATATTCTCTTTGAATGTAGGCAGCAAGACCATGACTTCACAACAGGGGACAACAGCTTACCTTCAAAATAGTAATATATATATATCCTCTCGGTGCAATTACTTAGCTTTATCGGCGGTGTTTCCCACGGTAAGATGTTGTTGTAACTCAGTCGTTGTCGTTGTCGGTCAGTCTGATAAAAATGCATAAAGAGCGAGTCGCTACTCCCACTTTCAACGTCGGAACAGTACAAGTAAATACCCCTGAGTCTTATTAAAATTTTGAACACGCAAGAGCAACGAGCAACAATAACAAAAAGCGAAAGCAAGGAAAACCTCTCAGTCTATCTGTCAAATATAATGGCATCAGAAGCTACGGCCTCCATTGATTACGAGGCTGTAGGCCCTGCCTACTCATCTCCAGAAATAACAAGCTGCCCTCCACTAGTGCAGCTACGTGCTTATGGAATATGCTGCCCCTTCTTCGAGACAGAGGAAGACCAAGAAGCACGCGTAGGAGCTCAACTCCTAACAAACTATCCGATAACTTGGTATAGAAAGCAAAGCAGTTATCGAGAGCGTATCCGACGATGAGGAGGATAATGAAACAAATGATCATTCATCTCGTGAGGGTGGTGGTTTCATCGATGGATTGGTGACTAGTGTCGACAAGCTCTTCGGGAAGGATACGACATCATCCGTGTATTATGGAGTACCTGCTACTCTATCCATAATCGACACAGAACAATGCGGACCATTGATCAAAGTACAAGCTACTAGTATGGGCAACGACGAAGAATGCTGGGATGATGAGCATTCTGACACGCAAAACAATCAGACAAGAAGGCTTCCCTCGATTTCAATACCTCTACATCTCGTCGACTCAGTCTCTGCTGGCTGGTCGCTGATTGGGGACAATACCCAGGGAGGAATCAAACTTTTTGCAAGAAAGCCTCAATCAGCAGGTCTGCTGGGACTGAATTCTGGTGAAGAACTATTGAGATTTGATACACATGGTGGTGGAGGCGATGACTGGTCTGAAGCTGTGTTGCCAGTAAAATCAACCGAGCCAAATGAGTATGCTGACAGGATCATTACTCGATTGAAGAGCATTGATTGCTTGGAATAGAAAAAGAATGGCCGATGATGTCCAACAAGGAAAAATTGTGACACCATCCAACTTTGTGGAAATATCAGAGTAACTTTGTAGAGTTGTAACAATTATTATAGGAATGTAGGTTAGGCAATCTCAACTCCTATTGGCCATTGCAATCGCTGTATACTTTAAGCCACCAGCTCCCTGCACATATTTTGCCTTGCGAGCTTCTCTATCACGTTTTTGCTTCTTCATCTCTATTTCTCGCTGTGCGAAGTGTTGTACTTGTCTTGCTTTGTCGGCTATCATTCCTCTTCGTTTGGGAGAAGATTGCCCCCCATCATTATCAAGATTTTCAACATCTTCTGATGATTCATCTTCGGCAATACCAAGGGTGAGGAGCCGTGTCTGCCTACGCCTTTCCCACTCGACAAGTAGTTGTAATTGTACCATAGTATCATTTCGTGTAGCGTCGTCAGCATCGTCGAAATTTGCCGGACCTTCTTCTTCTTCATCATCAGATGGAAATTGTAATGGTATCAACACATCAAACTTTAAAACAGTATCATTGTTATCCAAAATCATTTCAATGCCACTTCCAGCTAGCCGAATATGTTTTATCATTCTTAGTGGAACACGTTTCTTCCCTAGTTCTATTGCCCTCTCAGGGGGCGGCGACATGACTAATTGCGGACCTCCTCTGGCATCTATTATCTCGATCGTTGAACCCTCCACACTTTCAATACTGCCCCCACCGATACCACCAGATGAGGATCCTCCAAAAAATCCCTTTATAAACGTCATGGCGTTGCCATTATTCTCATTACCATCGTTATCCCCGCTTGTCGTCGATGATGATGACTGTCTATGCCAGCGGACGTGTATGGAAGAGAGAGACCAGGCTGCCCGACGTGCGGCACCGTCTTCTTCTTTTTCTAGGCATGGGCAAAGGCTGCCTAATAGCTTGAGTGTTAAGAGTGGGTAAGGCGATCTTTCCAGCAGATAGCATGGTTATTGTTGTCTTGTCTTGTTCAGATGATGATAATATTATGTATGCAACAATAAGCTGCAGTGACGTGACATAATGAATGTGACATGTGACTGGCGACAAATAGTTTGGGCAATGTACGTAACTTCTACGTAACTTCTACAATATGTAACTTCAAACAAGTTCTTGCTACTTGGACTTCTTCTCATAGAATTCCATTTGATGCTCAGATTCGATGAACACCATTATGCACCATGGTGGTCGCAAGAGCGCTCGGCCGGAGCAGCTTCCGACCACGCCGTTGCTCGCATGTTATAAGCAGGCATGTGGCAGTGCGGGCTAGTGTCAATTATTCTGAAGGAAAGTTATGGCTTGAATTCGCGTCGGTTGCAGCGGTAGCTATGCTGAATGTTCAAGACGATAATGAAGGCAACACAATTGGGAATACAACAAGGTGTGACGACTTTAACGCTGACTACTCACTTCTTCACAGATACTCCAAAGAAAAGAATGACAAAAACAATCAAAAGATCATGCATACAAAATATAATATCGATTGGTCCAATGTGTTGGGCGAAGGGGCATATGGGAAGGTTTATCTAGCTAGAGTTGCAGATACGGGCGAAAAAGTTGCCCTGAAAAAGATTTCCAAACGCTATACCAACTCTTCGGCGTTCATTTCCGAAACAGCGGCTCTGTGGCGTGTTTTTGACGCTGGAGGTCATCCAAATATATCAGGTCTCAGAGATATGTATGAGGACCGTCATTTTTTCTATGTCATTTTAGACTTGGCTCGAGGAGGAGAGCTCTTTGACCATCTTATTAAAGACGGATCCTACTCTGAGAAGGATGCCTCTCGCTTGATTTCTGAAATTCTCTCGGCGTTGGCATTTCTACACAACATTGGGGTTACACACGCAGATTTGAAGCCCGAGAACATCTTGTTATGTGACAGCCGTAGAGGTGGTGAAACAGTAAAAATTATTGATTTTGGGTGCGCCATTGTGGACAAGCGCGGGGATATTGATTCGCCATTCCAATTTCGTCAAATAAACAATCCAACTCGGTCATTGGGAACAAGAGCGTACTGGGCCCCAGAATGCTTCGGAAAGCAAGGAAAAAAGACAGATGCAATGGATATGTGGGCTGTAGGTGTTGTCTTGTTCATCATGCTGTGTGGAGTTCACCCATATGATCTGAAAGGCATTAAAACAGATAAAGAGATTGAGGCAAAGATCAAAAAGAACCCGTACGCACCAATTCACTTGGCTACTCATTTATCACCAAGTGCAAGAGATTTTATGAAACAGTTGATGGAACCTAACCCAGATGAGAGGTTGACAGCCATTACAGCGCTGGTAAGCACGCTGACTTTATTAAGTTGTTCTTTTACGCTTGCATTTGACTCATACTGTAGATTCTTTGCTTGCAGCAACATCCTTGGATCAGAGGAGTAACACCAACATCGAAAGTCATTGACGGTTCAGACACAAAACTAGAAATGTATCAAGACTTGAAACAGAGCTTGGCAACTGGAATTTTTGCTGCGCTAGTCGATAGTGACAAGCTTAAGGACGAGGAGAATGAAACAGATACAGATATAAACTCATCGGCAGATCCGTCGTCACTGACACATTTGCTGAAACGAGCGTTCGATTTATTTGATGCCACAGGAAAAGGTTTCGTGACAAATACCGATATAGGTCGAGTAATGGCCAAAGTCACCGGGTCTCAGCTATCACAGGAAGACGAAAAGGATTTGTTGACAGCTGTCAACAGATTTTCCTCTCACAAATCATCCAATGGCTTGTCACTTTCCGACTTCTCGCAATTTTTTTCTCGGCTTAGTCATGAGCACTACAAAGAAGGAGATTATCTGTACCATCCTGGTGACGCTGCAGATGCAATGTACTTTATAAACAGTGGAAAGATCAAAATACTAACAAAGAAGGGTCATTTGCTCTCGATTCTACGGCACGGTGATTTTTTCGGAGAAGGAGCGCTTATCGAAGACCGACATGAAAGTAAGAATTGATCAAGATGAATAATGCAACTTTGCCCGTTCGTAAACTTCGTCTAACTATTCAATACCCACATTAAAGGAATTGCTGCAGCTCGATGCGCCACACCAGTCGACGTTATCAAAGTGCCTCGAGAAGATTTCAACAAGTATCTCAGTTCATCTCCAGAAACGAAGCTATCTATCAAAACCAGATGGAGAAAGCGTGCAATTACACAGGCGAAGAAGCTCCCCCAGGAAGACGTGAAAGAATACTTTAACAGTCTCGATCTGGACGAAGACGGATAAAGTTCCAGCGCCGTATTCAAAGTGCTGCAGTAAATTCACAATCAGTTTACTTAATTGATTGGCCTAGACATTCATTCGGGGTGCCGCCTTGTCTACTAGGGCAGCTAGCTTTGCGTGGAATTCTCCGTACCCTCCCGGAATCCACGCATTTGGTGCCGGCATTGTATCTGTAACTTCAGCCCCTTCACAAACAGAAACTGCGTCGGACATTCGTCGTCCGTGTGATAGCCAACTCAACCTCCACACCGATAGGCACAAGTAGCTTGAGATGACCCTCTTTGGCAACTTGACGAATGAGGTGTTTCGTATAGAGCTCCCATGATAGTGCAAGTGAAGGGGCTTTCAGTCCTAACGGCGGTCTTGCTTTGGCTTGCCGATGAACTTCGTTTGAAATAGCTGATCGTTTGTATTTTTGCGGCTTAACAATGGAGAGGGTGACATCAGATAAGGTAAGAAGAAACTCAGCATCTATGTGCACGCATATTCGAAATCCAAAAATTGAGACTGAGGGGTGATTTATTGTAGAATGGGAAGAATGAAATGAGAAAAGATATTTGCGAAAGCAGCGATTTCAATTTCTATACGTACCATCCAAAAGCCAAATTCCTCGCCGTTTGAGATCTTGTAAGATTTGCACCTTGGCTTTTAGTCTCTCCTCAACGGACAAGCCTCCTCCCTTCAGTACATCTGCCGCAAATGGAGAGGCAAACTCCTTCCTCGTTCGACAGGGAGCAACGTGATCAACACCTCTCGCGATGGCAGCGAAGAGAGTCCAAAACTGGGTCGTACCTTTGTTGTTCTTGTCCTTCATGCAGGGAATCAAGGACTCGTTCTCCCCATATGCTAAGCAATATACCAAGGAAATAAAGTCACATGGTCCTTCATAAACATCTCGCAATAAGGTGTTGTTAAATTTTGGGCCATTGAAAGCTCTATCTTTCTCGGTATGAGCGTGAGACTCAGCCAGAAGTATTACCTTCACTTTGTCAGGCCGCCAGTAATCGTAATATTTTCTTGCCAATTTGATAACATCGAGCTCCTCACAATCACCATCTGGAAGCAAGCTGCTGACTGCTCCGTGAGCATGAGAGAGAAGATCATGGGTCGGATCGAAGTAATTTGGACATGTTACGTGCTGTAATGATTTGAACGGTTCCACCACGTCGACAGATGATGTTACTGCTTTGACATACGCCGACACAAGTGAGTGAAGAATTGGAAGAAGCGCTTTTTTGCAGTTTGATGGTTTCTTAGGTGAATTTTTGCTTAGCGAAGAATCTCCGTTACTGTTTTTAGCCCATGCAGGTTGTTTCCATCGTCCAGTAATGTGGCCATTGGGAACCCACTCTGGTACCATGTAGACATGAGTTTTCTGTTAGTTGATTCAATACAAGTATAAGTTAATTCTTTTCTTGAACAGGACTCACCGCCTTTCCTCCTCCGACGAGTTTGCGACCTCCATTCTTTTGCAAGAGATAATTGCTGTGAAGGCTTGTTTGGAGCAGCAGACACTCTTGGTGGCGGCTTCATCGAGACGTTCATTACACAAATATTATTCCGCTGTTTCATCATTTTGCCGAGAGTATTACCGAACAAGACATCTCTATCTTGTACTTTTGAATCCAAGACGATAGTTGCGCGCTTAGCGACTGCTTTGTCCCTTCTCTTCATACGGTAAACTTGTTCCAAGACGTTATTTCTTTGAAGCCCCATCTGCAAGTGTTGTGCCCCTCTTTTTTGATAGTGATCGCCTATTCCACAATAAACGCTGTTAACGATACTTTTAACTGGCACCTGCAAAGCAACTGTTGGTGTAGAGCTTCGCGATGTGCTTGCTGAAACCTGCCTTACTACAGCACCACCATTCAGATCCAGCGGCTTCTCCGGCGTGACTTGTGCGACACGATGCGTTGTTTTGGGAGTTGACGGTATTTCTTGCGCTTCGATAACGACACCTTTATCAGTGACGTTTTTTGGTTCAGACTGCTCTTCTTTTGTGCATTCCTTTTTCGGATACAACATAGCATTATTTTCCACTTTTTCACTCTTCGAGCTGGTCGACAAGACAAAATCGGGTCTAGAATCAGTTTCATCTCGAGGCAGCAAGACATCAGTGATATATTCATCAACATTGAAGCACTCTTTGCCATCAACATCGTCATTATCTTGTGTGAGATCAAATACTTCATTCACATCTCCGCAATGATTTGTTTCTTGCATCACGGCAGGCACACGACTAGGATCAATCTCATAGCGCCTCACTTGACATAATAATCGATACACTGCAAGCCTATCATTCTTCTTGGTTAGCTTATCAATCCTAACACGTAGCCTCTGAAAACCCGGCGTCTTGAGATCAATCAGCCGCGGTTTGAACGTCCTCCTTAACGTCATTCCAGTGGGTAACTCAGTATTCAATTGTATGCGCGGTAGGAGGTACCTCTGGCGTAGTTTCTCAAAGTCTTCTTCATCAAATGCAATTTTAGAGGAGTCATTATTACCATCAGAGGATGTGACGAGTTCAGGCTTCATGATGGCGGTTGGGGCACCATCACCACAATCTTTTCTCGTCGGTTTTGTGTTTTTGGACCTACGCGACTTCTTGTTGGAAGAATAATATTTCGCGACTATGTCATCATCCGAATCTTCGGTCAGATCCCAAACTTGCCCCTCGGCCCTCTTCTTGCTTCGCAAAGGGTAGTTATTCATAATATTTGCGTGTAGTTTGGGTAGTGTTGCACAACTCAAAGATGGCTGATATGATGCTGATGGGAAAGATACCATAGGATGACGATTCCCGCAATTTTTTCTATTGGCGCCACAAAAATACCTCTCGCGGTCTTGAGTGATTAACAGTGGTGATAAGTATATAGGGGTTTATGAAACAGGACAAACATACATACAATATGGCAACAAACCGTCAGACGACGGGTAGCTATGTCAACGCTGTCGTCGCCATTGCAATGTACGGCTGGTTGACCAACTTGGCTTGGTCAAAATCAGAACAATATGTGGGAAGATTCTTGGCAGCGATCTTATCCATCGTTTTCGGACTCTCTTGCTTGCTTCAAATATTTGGGCTGATTGCTGAGTTCATGGACATTGAAGCTCAGCCTCGGACTGGTGACAATCAAAGAATCGCAGCTCTTCATGCAGCTGTGTTGGGTGCCTTTTACAAACGAAACAAGGGCGGAGTGATTATATCCTGCGGTGACAACTTCATGCTGGCAATTGAATTCGACGGTCCTCTTCAAAATGGAGGCCTTTATGGAGAGATGTCATTCGTAGATAGGGATAAAATTACACAGGCCGTCGTTCGCCAACGCAATTGTCGAAGAGCAACGGAGTTAGGAATAAACTTTTTGGACGGTGAGGCAATCCATTACATCGACTGTAATGAGAGTGATTTTTTCCATCTTTTATCAAAGTACAAGATGCAGGCAAGATACACTGGTCAAATTGACGTAAAATCTGGCTTGAATTTGTACTCTGTGAGGATCTCGAGATAAACAAACAGCAGCAGCATCGCACTTGATGAGGATTGATCTAGTGCTCGGACACTTTCTTAGTTTATAGTAATTTGATTGCTTCAAGCGGCTCTTCTAATGTGTTCATGATACCCTACTAAATAGTGAATGATGGTTATGGCCAAGAGGACAGGTTCTGGATCTGACGACATCCGACCAGATTGACAGCTCCACAATCTTCCATATCACATCTGTAATGTGCTCTAAATAAACGAACATGTATCAATAGGTTCAATTAGCTTTACATTATTGAATTATAGCTTCGACAAAGGTATAGCTGTAGACTCAGTGTGAGTCCTTATTCCGTCAACGATAGTATTGACAGGTTTTCCTTCGAACGAAATCTCATATATAGCAGTCATGAGAGGGAACTCATCCAGTAAATTACGAGCCCGCAGTAGATGGTAGACTTCTTGTGACGCCAACGTGCCTTGTAGCTTTTGTCCATTCAACATGTCACTTTCAATAGCACTCCAAAGTTTGGTGCAGCTTTCAGGGTCTAAATATGCCGGTTCTACTCCACGCCGTTTGGCAAATTCGTTAGCACATTTTCTATTTCTACCTCCGTAGCAGGTAGTGATAAGATCAGCAACGCCACAACTTTCCATAAATGTGCCCTTTTCTACTCCCTCAAAGAACATGGTACAGAATTTGGTCATTTCAAGTAGCCCTATGCGCAAAAGTGCTGCTTTGGTATTACCTCCCAAATTCAATCCATCTACAAACCCCGCTCCCAATGCAATAATATTTTTGAGAGCACCACATGCCTCAGCTCCAGCAACATCAGTTATTCGCGACACTCGAAAGTGCTCCTCATCGAATATTTGCCGAATCCGTTCATTGACACTATCACTTCCAAAGTCACACGCCAAGGTAGACTCACACGTACGTTGCCTTGCAACTTCATCTGCCACATTGGCTCCCATCAACACACCACAACGAAATTGATTCCCCATCACATTCTCTATCGACTTGGAAATCAACACTGGTAGTTTCGTATCTGCATCAAAATCCAATCCCTTTATCAAACTAACCCCATGACACCGAGTCGGATTCACATGTGCACGAATTGTGGGTAGTAACTTTGGTAGAAATTGATGTGGTAAAACAAATATCAACACGGTGGCGTCTCTGACCGCCTCTTCTAAACTGGGTACGGCTTGAACATTCTCTGGAAGTTTGACTCCAGGAAGATACTTGATGTTTTCATGTTGTTCATTGATTACATTGCTTAGTTTTGCAGTTTGGTGGCTGTTGTTGTTGATTTGTACGTCTTCTTCGAATACCCACATGCGTACTTGATTGTTACAGAAAGAAAGACGGTGAGCATTTCTACCTACGACTGTGGCTATTGCGGAGCCCCAGTTTCCTGATCCGATGATGCAGATTTGTTCGTTTTCCATGTTTGACGATGTTGTTTGTGTTGCTTTTTGATGAGACGATTTGTCGAGAGATGATGATGATGATGATGAGAAGACAGGATTATAGGAGGTTTATGCCTTGTTGATTCTGTCGTCGATAATCGGTCCAATCCAGAGCAGTGGCGGAGAGAGAACACCAGCAGCAGTACGAGATAGGTTGTGAGATAGTTATTAGCCACCATGTGATACTATCAGGCGACCTCTATCCACTACATGTATCACTCAACGTACATCTCGCTCATGGCTTATGCCGAGTGCAAGCTCAAAGCGCAAAGCTCAAAGGGGAAGAGAGGAAAAGAGCGAAGAAAGATCGACGTACAGACTCATCATTTCCACCACCAAAACTCAACCTACCATAACTGCGCCTTTTGTTCTTTCATGGCAGCTTCTTCCTACAATACTCTTGTTTCAACCAAAGCTACCAGCTACAAATCGTCATAACAATCATAAGAAACGCAGTAACAATCACTGACTCCTCTCACACAAAAACACAATGGGCAAAAAGAAATCATTCATCGACAAAAAGACCGCCAACGTCTATCACGTCGTACGTCGATCCCAACGAGATGTGGGCACCGAAGCCACTGCCGATACATTATCTGATTTTGTGTTAATGCCAAGTCCAGAAAATGCGCAGAGAGAGTTTGACGAGAGAACAAGAGAGGCAGCATCAGGTGGGGGTCAGTCAAGAGGGTAGTAATGGGTGACCATAAATAAGAAAAACAACAACAACTTTGCCGACCTGAAAGATCATATTGCTCGTGCTGGACTTCTCGATCAGACTGCCACCACCTACTCGAAATACACCAAACCAATCAAAGCAGGGGGATTATTCGTCCCATCCGATAATGAGTATGCTGCAGCAGCAGCGGATGACGGGGAGTTTCTCACTGACACATCCAAAAATCATCTCGATACGGCCCTCCAGGAAGCAATGGAGATTCATGAGGTGGGAAGGATGTTGGATTCCATTGCCTTGACTCCAGATTGTATGGATGAAGATATGGCTCATGCACTCTTTGATGAGTTTGAAGAGGGTGAGTTTGAAGAGATTTTGGATGATTTCTGTTTTACTGCCAATCAGGACGTGTTGGAAGAGGAAGATGGTGGTAATAATGCGATGGTGGCGGGGAATTTAACTTTGAGCAACATGTACAAATGTTGATGGAGAAGGCACGTGCGCAGGAGAATGGTGGGGGTGTGGGTGGAAGAGAGATGGAGGAGGATTTCTTTGGTGGGATGACTCCACTGCATGAGCGAGAGGAAGATGATGATGATGAGGATCATTATGACTACGACCAGTATGGAGAAGAGGAGGAAGAAGATAGCTTTGATGGTGAATTTAATGACGAGGCGGAAGAGGACTATGCGAGGCCCATTGGCGGAGAGCAGCAACGCATCCTATGCCAAAAGTTTGAAGAGGCACTTCTTGAATATGATTCCGATGATGTAGGAGACCTCGATGAAGAATGCGAAGAGATTGTTGGGTCACGTCATTTGGAGGGCGATGCTCAGCTGGAAGCAGCATTAAATGAATTCCTAACTGAGAAGGAAGACGATGTATTGATAGAAGGCACCAAAAAGGATGATAACAAGAAGAGAACGGGTGGTAGTGGATTCTCGGCCTTGGTAGACAAACGAATGGTGCACGCGAGTGAATTGGATAAGGATGTGGATCCTTCAAAAACACTGCTTGTAAACATTGAAGAAAGCAAGAAGCAAATGCAGGCAGATTTAGCAGATGCAGATGCTATTCTGGCGAATCCTGAAATGGACCTACCTCCAGAAGAAATCTTGATTGATGGAAAGAGCTACTTCTCACAAACATCGCGTAATCCATGGGACTGTGAGAGTATTCTATCAACGTATTCAAATTTGGATAACAATCCTGTGGTCATTGGAAGATCAAAGAAACGAAAGGGTAAGAAGAAGATAGGGAAAGATTTGGCAGACGAAGAATCCAGGATTCCAGAGGAAGAACCTGTGCAGATTAAACTGTCCAATAAAACAGGTCTTCCACTCGGAGTGTTTGATAACTACAACCAGTCACAAAGTCCTGAAGAAGATCACTATGGATATGGTGAAACCGATACGTTCCTTAGTGTCAATAGGGGTGAAGCTCGGAACAAGCAAGAATCCACAATGGACAAGAAAGTCAGAAAGCTGACAGTCAAGGAGGAACGAAAGATCTGCCGCATGCAGAAGAAGATGATGAAGGAAGCATTCAAAGACGAATTCCAGAAGAGAGGTACAGCAGAAGTTGTCGATGCTGTTGGTGGTGCATCTGTCTTTAGGTATACATGATAATACTTATACTAGTGGAACAAGTTCCTTTATCCCTGTTTGCTCTTCTCCATGGCATATACAGTGTAGCGGCTACAATACCGCACTGATGAAGGATTCAGAAAGATGAGGTCAGTCGCAAGGGAAAGGGTTAGTCGCCGGGTTATGACTGTCCTCGACTTTATCTCCCTTAGAAAAGCGTACCTATGCAAACCGGTACTCAGAAACAGCACAGGCCTACCTCCGCTTATTTATGTGCTCTTCACGAGCCTATCGAGCCCGAATTCCCGAAGAGTGACATTTACTAAATCTTTTCAATACCGCTTCGAAAAGTTTCACTGCCAACCACGCACGCACATGCGCGACGATGGTGAAAATATTCCAAAAAGTTCCGTAGCTAACAACCATAATCCCACAAGAACATCAACCACCAACACATCAATATGCCTTAATCACTCCGCCTTTTTTCACGATGCAATTCTAACGTATACTCCTCGATCAACGTGCGAAAAAGGCGGAATGATTAAGGTATTTTAACATTACATAATTCAGCGGAACTCTTTGGAACTTCTTGATTATGCTATCGAGTTTGAGGCCCTTCCTTACGGTTGGAGAGTTGTGTTGGCATACCATCCACGAAATAGACCTATCAATCCAACCTAATCGCTTCATATGCACCCATTAGTCACCTCTGAGCCACCATGACCGTTATGTCAGTCAGAGTGCCTACACTTACCACTGCTACAACAGAGGAAAATCTACTTCAACAAAACATTATCCGACAGAACATCAACTACCATCACATCAATAGACGCTTTACGCTCGGTTGCATGAGCAATGAGACTCTGCGATATAATCGTCGATCAATGCGCAAAAAGTACAGAGCATCGTGGACGATTTAGTGCCTCTACACTATGCGGAACACTCTGAACTCGAGGTGGTGCTAAACGAGATTCGTATTCGATGTTTGTCTTATACGGTCGCAATATGATGAATGAAGACCCCAGACAACATACAATGGATCCATCTACGACCCAAAGACACTGGAGAAACTGATCGTCGCTGTCATCATCTCGGATAAAGTATTCTAACATATTTCTCATCATATACATAGATCACATTTACGTGCCAATGAATAATATCATCCTATCCCATGTTTGTGTGTTGTAAACCGTCTCATAGACAACCGAAACTCTCAATTTATTATATCAAAAGTTTGGTGCAGTTCGTTTGATCATGATCACAGTTATTTAGAGGGTATATTGTTGCATCTCTATTGGGGTACAAAATCGTGTTCACTGAATTACCTCCCCATCTGGAATTTATTATTTGCTTACGTTGAGGTTGGCTGCGACTCTTTCCCTTCAATCCAGTCGTTATATGCATATTGAATGTACAAGGGTCAGTACCATGTCTTCCTTGTGTCGATAATTACTCCGAAACGATCCATAGTAGAGACGACGGAGTGAAATATCGACGATTTTCGTGGCACCGATGACAACTGCTTTTTCTCCGAGTAAGTGGCAACCATCGTGACACCCTCCATCTCGTATGCATATTATGGTATTAGTTACCGATTAGGTTAACGCAATCAATTATAGTCGGTGTATGTGGTGAACTATGGCTACTGGAACGGAGGCCACCATGGTACGGGTGCAGATGTGGTGAATTTGTTGAGTGATATGTGATAGATGGGAGTCCTTCTTAAAAAATGCCAATTCGCGAATATGCCTGTTTGGTAGGGTCGTGTCTTGGCTGACACGCTGTAGTGGTGAGGTTCGCGGAATACTGCTAAACTAGCAAAAAACCCAGAGGTTCCCATGATTTTTCCGCTCCGAAGAGTGAGTTGTAGTGTGCCGCCGTTGCCAGTGATCGTAATGTTGTCATGGAATGTCATCATAAATAGTAAAAGCCGACGACACTTTACTGCCCACAAAGCAAGGATCAGCCGCAAAAGATGATGGCTGAGTCAACCGATTCCCTCGTCCCACTGCGTAGCTGGATCAAAGACGAGGCGAAAAAATTAAACAACTGCCAAAATGATAGGCGGAAGAAGAAAGAAGTGATTGTTCGCCTCACCACTGTCGCTTATGGCATTGCGGAAATCTTAAAACTTGTAAATAGCAGACCAAATGGTAAGCATTCTTTGGAAGAAGAGGTGCAGATTGATAATTTTTGTGTCCACGTCGGCAGAGAAGCGGATACTTTTCAACATCCGTGGGATGACATTAATGGAATACGCATGATATCGACGGGGTCGTCGCTGACGATGCTCGAGCCATCCTACTTGAGCTGTCTGCTTTCCGAAGAAGAGAAAGATGGTCAAATGGGGCGTTATTTAGAGGTTGAGTTGGAACCATCAATTGTAGAGGGTTCGCCGTCGGAGGGAACAGTATCAACAGATGGTAATGATAATCGTCGATGCCAATTATTCGCTAGGTTATTGTACGAATTATTCTCCCACCAGCCGTTCCCTGATGAGGATGTCTGCACACGCATCAATGGCGACAACTGTTCCAGAGAACCAGCACATAAAAAGACAAAGGTGGACCATTTATCTTCTCGCAAAGAGCTAATGCTGTCACGCGCTAGAGGAGACTTCGACAACAAGGCAGACTCTACCCAGACTGATTCTACATTTCAAGTATTTGCCCGAAAGATGCAAGAGTTGGGTATCCCGGTGTCTATTTGCCTCATGACGCAGAATCTCTTGGAGAGTGGATTGAATGGAGACAAAGCAGGAGACGCATACAATTCATTACGAGTTCTAAGCGAAGATTTACATCTATTGTTGCTCGATCCAGAACGCTTTCTGTTTGACAAAGAAGTGGGAGAACATGACAATGCGGATCTCCTTTACAGAAAAGAGAAGCTTTATGGGAGAGATAGAGAGGAGTCTCTCATAACAGACGCCTTTTGCCGCGTGTCTCGTGGCAAGAGTGAGGCAATCCTTATTGGTGGATTCTCTGGGTCAGGCAAGAGCAAACTAGTGAATAGTTTGAGAGATAGAGTTGATGCTGTTGGTGGCTACGTGCTTACATATAAGTACGACGATATATCGAAGGAAAAACCACTCTTTGGAGTCGTTTCAGCATTGAATCAATTGTGCGCGATAATCAAAGAGAGGAATACCTCCGAAGGTCTCCTCGCAATTACTAACAAGCTCAAGAACGCATTTGGTGATGATGATTGGTTGCTGGCAAGCCTGTTACCGAACATTAGCTTGCTGTCATTTGACTTCATCGTGAACGAAAAGCCCGCTAGTGAGACAATTAATCTCCGTAGTGTTGTGCTTCACTCTTGTACGATTTGTGAGGGTCTTATCAAGCCCAGTGCATCCAATAATGGTAAGTTGAATGTTCGCCAGTGTGTTGACTGTGTGGTTATTACAATGGTACAAAATCCAACGCTAACACTATGGCTATGTTGCATTTATACAGCTATTCTTAGATGATGTACAGTGGGCTGATGATACTGCCCTCGACGTTATTCATTCCATCCTTTCTGACACAAGGGGGAGCTGCATGTTCTTTGTCGGCACCTATAGAGATAACGAAGTCCTTTCAAACCACGCTATCTACAACTTTGTTGAAAAGCTTGAAGCCAGCAACGTGCCAACGAAGAAGTTTTCATTGACTGGATTAAATCAAGAAGATCTCAACACGATGATATCAGATGCCTTGTGTTTGTATCCACGCATCTGCAAACCTTTGTCAGATATTGTGTTCCAAAAGACCAAGGGGAATCCGTTCTTCGTATTAGAGTTTATGCAATCGCTATGCACACGTGGTTTGTTGTGGTGCAATCGTCAACAGAAGCGCTGGGTATGGAATGAGAGCATAATACGCTCAGAGGAGATTACGGATAACGTCAAGTATCTACTTGCATCCAAACTGAATGGCTTGCCAGGCAACCTGCAAGGAGTGCTGAAAGTGTTGGCTTGTTTCGGTACGAGTACGAGTGAGCAATTGATTGGTTATCTGAGCGAGACAACAGAGTACTCTGCCATTAGAGAACAGCTTGATGATGCCATTAGCGGTGGCTTTATTGAAAAGGACGGAAAAGGAGGCTTTAAGTTTGTTCACGATAAGGTCCGAGAGGCTGCATACAACCTCATTCCCACTAGCGACAAGAATCAGGTATGTGATTGTCTTGATATCTGCTGGCCCAGTAATGACTTTTTTGCGTTTAAACTCATTTCACTACTGTTTCATCTCTAAGTTCCACTATGATCTAGGAAAGTTGTTGCACGCAACTTGCAAGGGAAAAGAAGTCGGCGATGTTCAATTTGTGATAGTTAGTCAAATAAATCGAGGTTTGCAGTTGATAGAGTCGCATCCATCATTGCGGATGGAAATTGCAGAGCTGAACATGAAGGCTGGTAACGTTGGGCTTGATCGATCAGACTTTGTGACTGCAAATTCTTATTTCAGTGTAAGTCTGTCCCTACTGCCTGAAGATCATTGGAATAGTATGTACACATTCTGTCGGTCACTCTACTTTTCTGTAGCAAAGGCAGCATATTCCTCTGCGAATTTAGAAAAAGCACAGAAAGCCTTGCAGAAAATCATTGATGAGAGCAAATGTTTGAACGAAAAACTTGACGCTCTACATCTTCTTGTGACAGTTCTTGTAGAACGGGATGCACAAGAACAAGCATTCACTACATCATTTGAAGTACTATTACAACTTGGTGAAACAATACCCGACTCGTTTGATAAGCGAGATGCAAGAGCAATGGTAAAGAAAACGTCTAAGATTCTAGGTGATATTTCCGAAGAAAGTATGTCCAAAATGAAAGAAGTTGATAAGAAGACTGAATACATCCTAATGTTCTACAATCACATTTCTGGGGTTGCTTTTTTCGCCAAGCCTGCTATGGGTGAGTATCCATGAATATTCAAATTTTGTTCATATTTGTGCACTTAATATGTACTGACAACTTGTGCAAACCCTTCGAATACTACCTTACCAGTTCCGTATTTTAGCTGCAGAATGATGCAATTGAGTATGGAAAACGGGATCTCAAAATACTCGATTGGGAGTTTCCTTAATTATGCGGGGATGCTATGCAACAATAAGGTGTTTAGAAACATCGAAGGTGGATGTCGTTTGGGGCGAATTGTTATGAAGACAGTGTCATCCAAAAGATTTGGCTCCTGTTCAGACCAAAAGGCAAAGCTGTGTTTTCAATACTACGCTCTCATAGCATACTATTCTGAGCCATTCCAACACTGCCGTGACATGCTAAGAGAGGGAGTGGAAGCTGGTTTAGGGACTGGGGACGTTCGCTACTCATTTCTAAATGCACTCAATTCTATCAGGCTGGGATTACTGAGCGGAAAGAATCTGCAGGACCTTCTCAAAGAAACAGAATACTATTTGAGTATGATGGGCAAGCAGAAGGAGAATCAAACTAAAGCGCTGATGCTGATGTTTCACGAAACAATATCGCTTCTGATTTCGAATAGTGAATACACTGCACCGACAATCGCTACCGGAAGCATTATCCCGCCGCTTCAACATTGTTTTCACAAGGCTCTCCAGAGTTTTTTCAAGTCCCGATCTGAGAGGTGTAATCACTTCGCTGAAAAGATAATGCAGGCAGCCGAAGGAGGGAGACAACACCACATTTTTATCACGTTTTACTACGCACTAAACTCTTTCAAAGTGGCAGAGATTGTGCACACGAAAAAGATAAATGCAGTGCCAGATCAAGCTCTCTCTGCTTTCAGAGCAGCCGCCGAACATTCGAAGGACAATTTCCAAAACAAGGTAGAGTTGCTTGAAGCGGAATTATATAATAGAGATGGAGAGAACGACAAAGCAAAGGCTTCTTACGCTGCTGCTATTGCATCGGCTAGACTATCGAAGTTTATTCACGAGGAAGGGTTAGCATGCGAAAAGGCAGCGTTGCACCACAAAAAGATCGGAGAAACATCTGAGGCGTTAAACTACTTCACGAAGGCCCAAGAATGCTATAAGAAATGGGGTAGCCAAGTCAAAGCTGATGAGATTGAGAGGCAGATTGAATTAATGCAGATGTAGTAACAAGTGTAAATAATAGTAACAGATGTAATCAGATTGAAATTTGTCGCGTTTCTTCCTAAACGAGCTCATCCTCTGGACATAAATCAGCAACATAAAAACTGCCAGGTCGGGAGCCAGAGGCACCCTTTGCTCCAACGAGAGCCGTACTGTCTAAGATACTCAGACCACAACCAAAAAATCCAGCCGCGGAACCTGCAGCCTGAAGGGGGTTGCTCATGACAGATGTTTGGGTCCAAACGTTATTATTTCTTCTACTGAACTGGATGAGATTTCCTGTAGAAGAAGACCCGCCACGAGAGCTTCCAGCAAGTAGATTATTGCCCTCCATAACGAGACACTCTGGGAAAACTCCAGCCACTTCTTCAGCTGGTTCAACAATTTGATCCGCTCTGTACAGGTCCAATTCAGTGTCATAGTTAAAAATTCTTATCGACCCAGTACCAGTTGTCGACGCTGTGCTAGCGGTACGTGAGCTCACCGCCACAGTACATCCCGAAACGCTAACTTTCTCTCCAAAAATGTCCCCCGGTGAAATATCTCTCGGTGCCAAAGGCGGTCCTTGCGGAGCGAAGCTGTCAGAAGACCTTTATAAACGTAAGCAGCGCCGCCTATGCTATCAAGGGGAGCACCCACTACCAAAATTCCGTCTGATAAACTCAAACTGGAACCAAATCTTGCTCCGGTTGTTTGAGAAGTTTTCGTCTCCATTAAGGTCCAACCACTTCCATTTTTTTCATAGATGTCTACTTTGTCTTCGTCAGGAGACCCAATGACAAGTATACCTGCTTCAATAGCGACAACCGAACCAAAGCTACGATCCTCCGAGATGGCTATGTGCACGCGTTCCCATCTATTTCCCGTTGGCTCGTATATAAATACTTTTCCCGTACTGACAACTTCACTACAGATCTCATCAGCTATGCATCGACCGGATGACATTATTTGCTGCTTAATCTCCTCTTCGTTACCATTCGAGCTTTGTTGGACAATTACATCTAATCTTTCTCCACAAGGGGAATAATCAAAAGTAGACCAACTGCAAATTTCACACCATACTTGAACACACTCTACTTTTCCTCTTGCCCGTGCTGGTGCTCCAACTACTAGCGTGTTGGTGTCTCTGCTCGCGGCAAGACTGTAACCAAACAAATTCTTCTCGTCACCATCATCAATGTTTTGATAATGCATGTACAGATTCAAATTATCTTTGAAGTAAATATGAACACCAGCATCTGATTCACTTCCATCGGTCGCAGCAGCGAGAATGTTGTCATTGATGAATGTGAGAGAATGCCCAAAGTTGACGTTGGCAAGTTCAGCAGTACCATCAGTCCCATCTCGAGGCACAAACAGTTGCTGTCTGATTAGCGCTTCTTCTACACACGTGTCTTCTGCCAGAGATGATCCGACAATACAACGCTGTACAGCTGTTGCTTGAGTCGGTTTGAGAGTCGGTTCATTGAAAAAGGCAGTTGATGGTGACTTTGGAGATGCAGTTGGTGCGTCCCACCGCGGGGTTTCGCTCGGCCCTGCCGTCGCCGTGGTATTCGCTCCAGCTGCAGCAGTGCCTTCTTCATTCTTCTGATTTTCACCCCTCAAGCCAGAAGAAGTATCGTCATTAGATGGTTTCGTAGCGAATACAGCACCTAATGCAGCAACGACCGCCAAAAGAAGTAGTAGCAATACACTAAGAATCCGATTTTTGGTGCTGCATTTGCGTCTTCCATCGGATGCATCTTCTTCTTTGCTTGTATCTTCTTCTTTCTTGTCCACAGGATTAACTGTTGCAACAACTTCCCCCGAATCCGAACAGTATAGTACGCCTTGCCTCATATCATAGAATAACTTCTTGTTTTGTGTTACTGGTGGTACATCCGTCTTGTTTGGTGTTACTGGTGGTACAGCTGCCTCCAAATCATTTTCCTCAGATTGATCAACAGATTCTTTCATTACAGATTCTTTCACTTCTTCTTCTTCTTCTTGCACTGTAGGTGTAGGTTGTACCTCCTCTTCCTCCTCCTTTTCTTCTTCAGCTTCATTTTCTTGTTCTTCTTCAATAACTTGTTCTTCTTTTACACCATCCACCTCCTCCTTCTTCTCAACTCCTCCCCCTGCTCCCAACCCCATCTCCACCTGCCTCTCTGCTAAATTCAATTTACCCACCACCACCTGCCCCTTCTTCACCGATGATGATGATGGATCTGAAGCAACAATATCCGGTTCTTGATATTGTGCCGCAAGTTCTTGTGCCGATTTTCCCTCGACCCATCTTCCTGCAGCTGCAGAGGAATAGCCGGCTGATTTCTTGGCGATTGAGACAAATCTGAACTTTGGGACTTCGGTGACTTGGTGCTGCTGCTTTTTGGCTGCTGCTGTTGTTGTTGTTGAAGATGATTGTGATTGAGGAGGGGCTGATGCAGCACCGTCATCATCATCTCTTGAGACATTGGTGGTGGACTGTCGTGGTTTTGCCGCCTCTTTTGATAATGGAGGCACATCATCTGCGGCGGATGGACTATCATCTGCCTTCTTCATCTTCTCCACCAACAATATATATAATGTGTATACTTGAAATGATCGACAGGTGCAGGGGGCCAAGGAGCCAAAGATTTTTTAGAGAATATCACCAGCAACCAACCAGCAACGCCGTGCGTATCAACACACAACTTTATGTCTCAAAATGGAGATTGGTAGAAGGTTGCGCGCCAAAACAACATTTTTCTACGGAGGAATCACTACAAGAACAAGTAACCCCCTAACCTAAGATTTCACTGCACCACCACATCATGCCAATGCTATCAATTTCAGATAATATTACTCCTCTCTCATATGTCAATAGCTGATGGCAACAAACTCGCTAACATCTCCGCATACCGTGAAAGCCAAGTGAACTGTATCCCTGCAAGCAGCAGCTGATGATCATTTATTGTCATCAGTCAAACTTCGTCTGAAGCCTTCATCTACATCTGTTGGCGGTGTGTTGGCGTTTGTAATATGCACATTGAAAGTTGCATACACAGTGGTGGGACAAAGTAGCGAAGGAGGTTGCTTCGCTCTTGTGATAATGAACAGAAATTGATTGTATAAAGATTAGGAACGATCATAGTAAAATTCAGCAACCATGCCGCTGCCGAAATAGACCAACTTATCCACCGAATCATCGACCAAGACATGGCTGACTGTTACTATTTGACCTGTGCCCCATGCTTCTTGCACACTCCTCCTTTCACAACTTGATTCTTACACCCTTCACTGCTGCATAGTTTGACCTGTGCCCCATGCTTCTTGCACACTCCTCCTTTCACAGCTTGATTCTTACACCCTTCACTGCTGCATAGTTTGACCTGTGCCCCATGCTTCTTGCACACTCCTCCTTTCACAGCTTTATTTGTACATCCATCACTGCTGCATAGTTTGACCTGTGCCCCATGCTTAATGCACACTCCTCCTTTCACAGCTATATTTGAGCATCCAGTGCTGCTGCATAGTTTGAGCTGTGCTCCATGCTTCACGCACACTCCTCCTTTCACAGCATTGTTTGTACATCCATCACTGCTGCATTGTTTGACCTGTGCCCCATGCTTCACGCACACTCCTCCTTTCACAGCTTTATTTGTACATCCATCATTGCTGCATTGTTTTTCCGGCGCCCCATGCTTCTTGCACACTCCTCCTTTCACAGCTTTATTTGTACATCCATCACTGCTGCATAGTTTGAGCTGTGCCCCGTGCTTAATGCACACTCCTCCCTGTTTGATTTGATTGTCACAACCTTCATGGCAGCAGCATCTATCGCGTTTTACCCCATGCTTGTAACACACTCCTCCCTTCTGAGCTTGATTAGTGCATCCTTCACTGCTGCATTTCCTGTGCTTATATTTCTTCCTTTCTCCATGTTTTAAACACTTTCCACCTTCTTCCACCGCTTTGTTTGTGCAATCTTTGTCATTGCATTGATGTGCAGCACATGCCGTTCCTTTCACAATCTGAGTTGTACACCCGTCCACACTACAACTTCTGGTAGGGAGTTGTTTTTTTGGTAGTGACTTTCCACTCAGAAGCCTCATTTTTTTCGACGATGGTTTCTTATCTTCGTCTTCATCCTTGTACTCCTCGTCTTCATCGTCGTCGCTTGATCTCTTCTGCTGTTTCCTGCTAGCAGGCTCCTTGATATCATCATCGTCATCATCATCCGGTAGGAACTTATTTATTTCCGACAACAGCTCATGGTCGGCATGAAATAGACTCAGGATCTTTCTCCTTAATTGAGCGGCGTCAATCTCGCTCGATTTGAATTTGTTGAAACAGGTAAGGAATTCATTGACCGCTTTTGGTGGACAATTATTTTGAACGCTGAGGGAGAGATTTTCCCATGATGAGTTATCATTTTTGAAGGACATGTTGTGCGGGTGTTGTTTTAGTAGTATAATGAGGAGAAATTTGCAGAGACTGCGAGTGCTTTGATGGACGGCGTGGCTAATTATTATGGGAGAGTCGGCAGCGTTGTCGGTATCGCTCGAGATATTATTTGTTGTGTGTTGTATGTGGTGTACATTTTTGGTATCTCGCTATCTCTCGCTATCTTAGCGGCTTTCCACACGCTGAGGATACTTTTAGAGACATACATACAAGCAATTAGAAGGCATGGAGCCCTAAGTTAGTTGCACACAAGCACAACACACCTCTCCTAACAATGGCCCCAACAGAGTGCGGCAAAAACACCTGAGAACACATCTACGCCGGCAGCGGCACGGCATCCTCCAGAAGTTACCCAAGGAGGCACGTCACCTACAACTAGGCAACAGCAGCAGGCGGGCCGATGGTAGAATTAATTCTGCCACAGCAGCAGCAGCAGCAGCATTATTTTTGTCACCACCCGATACAGCACAAGATCAAGAGAGTCAAGTTGGTCAAAAGCGGCAGCATCAGAGGGCCGCCTCTGGTACACAGCTTTGGCAGGCACACCAGCAAGCGAAAAGATCTCGTACACAGCAGCAGCAGCAGCAGCAGCAGTCGCAGCAAGAAGAGCAGCAGGCAAGAAGATCAGCAGCAAGTGGAACAGGAGGAACAGGAGCAACATGAGGAGGAGGATGAGGGAAAGGATGACGATACCGCTGTTGAATCTGGTGATAGAGAAGGTGAGGTTGGGGACAATTACGAAGAGGAATCTGATGAAGATTGATCAAATTCTCGTTGTTTGCCGACTCTCTTTACTCAGACTGTGGAGAGGTCTATTATGGGAACACGCAAATCATCAATGTACTTCTACGCCAAGCTGATATCTTCGCAAGGACGGGAAAGTTCTCGTACAAGGGAGTAGGTGCGGAGATTACAAGCTCAAACTATGAGAAACATCCTAAGTATCAAGAATATCGCTGTGCAACGAACCGAAATGCAAGGCGAAGTGATCTGTGAAGACTGTACGATAACAAGCACCCAGCTGGTCCGTTTTAGGTAGATATCTAATCAGAAAATAAACTTAGTATATACGCGACTGCGTGTGGAGCAGTAAGGTTCTACAAGTTTGATTTAAATCTGGATTTGTGTATGTCACAGGTGATTGTACCAACGAAGTGTGTCTCGTGTTGTTGCTGTCACCACGAAAGGACAGAGGGGAGAGCAATTCTTCTTCTTTTTTTTGTCCGGCGTTATCGACGACATGGTTGCGGACGACTGATGATGCATCATGCAGCATGCAGTAGCAGTTGGTTTGATTTAAATCTGGATTTGAGTCTGTCACAGGTGATTGTGCCAATGAAGTGCTGTCTCGTGTTGTTGCTGTCACAGGACGATGACCATACTCCCAAAACCGGGCGCGGTACGTTATGGTGCAAGCCCCCTATTCCCCATAATCAACACCAACTTGGGATAAATGAGGCCGGGCCAACGCAAGGTACGAATAGCAACGAAGAATAACAACAATACAATATGATCATGAATAGCACATCATCATCATTATCATCTGGCGTAGTAGACGAAACTGATGCACCTCCATCATCCACAGCATTGCCTCCCAACAAGACCACTACCACTACCGCTTCATCATCATCATCGAATAACATTATCACCACAACATCCCCCTCCTTAAAACATCATCATCACCAAAAGCAAAAAAATGGAGTCAAGCACCCACCCCACCGCGCTGGCGCTTCGTCAATGACGCCAAAAGCACAGCTGGATACAACTCCACTGCCGCTGGGAGTTACATTCCAGGATTATCGGCAGAAGAGTTGGCAGCCAAGTACTCTGCTCCGAATTTGAATAATGGAGGTGGTGGAACCAAGGACGTTGTGGATGTGGGCAAGTTGGGACGGAGAGATTATAGTGGTAATGGAGGTGGGGGATTGATGATGGAGGTGGGTAGACTTGATGTTGAGGAGGAGAGTGGTATTGTTTGAGGAGATTATTGTGGGGAAGGTTAGACGATTTGGTCGAAGATTATTGGATGATGATGGTGCAGAGGTAGAGGAGGAGGATGTGAAGCAGCAGGACGAACAACAGCAAGTGATTGAAGTAGCTGAGATGATGAGCATGGAGGAGGAGGAAGAGGAAGAAGATGTGGAGGCACCAGTAGAACGTCAAGAAGAAGAGGAAGAAACAAAAATAATGCCGATTCAACAATTGATGTAGTTGAAGCTGAAGACTCAGTCATTGAGGATGCTACTGACGATGTAGTGGAGGAAAATGTAGAACCAGTAAAAGAAGAAAACCGCTCCTGTTCAGGTAGAAGAATCATCATCACTACAACCAATTGTAGAAACACCATTATCGGATGAAAAACAACCATCGCCTCCACTTCGAAAACGGCAATGTATATTGTTACTTATGCTACTCATGATATTAGCGGCAACAATCATCGGTATTGTGTTTGGAACGAGTCCAGGTAACAGTTCATCGGAAGTTGATTCGACTACACAATTTCCTACATCGAAATGCTCCGCAAAAGAGAAGTATGTCTCCATCCGTCATTATACGCACAAAGCATTACTACCCACTGATGATGCAACAACAAGAAGAATAGAAGTCTCAGCAGCACCTTCTACCACCGATTCTACATGGTCACTGAAAGATTCTTGCTCGGGGGAAGTCCTATTGAAATGCGAGCCATGCTTATTTTCGGACGAGGGAGACATTGCATTTGAATTTATAGAGAAGAAGAAAAAATCGCATTGGTGGCCCAGATCCAGCGGGTGAAGATATTAGAAGACTACTCCTCAATGGAGATGACAGTAGTGGTATGTGCGTTCCTGATGACCGTGAGTATAGTTTCGAAGTTAGAAAGACCGATGGCACTGATGAGGATAGATGCTGCAATTTTGATGTAACAACGTTCTTTGTGACTTTTGATAATGTCACGGTGGTGGACTCGGCACATACAATCATTGATAGCGGTAGCGGAGTTACTTCCACGTTATTCAGCAATGAAGGCGTAGACCCTTGTCCGACCTGATTCGCCCTCTCTTTCACCCATATCCAGTTTACCCTCTGCTGGCCCGCCTCCCGAGGCCCAATGCATAGCTGCTGGAGAAGATATGAACCTTTGCTTGGCAATAGATATGTCAGGCTCACTGTGTAACCGAGGAACAGGGTACGAATGTCTAGGGTGTGTGTTGGAAGCTTCACTGCAAGTATATGCAACAAAGATGGAGTCGAAATAAGTACTTGCTGCAGTAACTTCCACAACGTGAAAGAATTTGCAAAACGATTGATTTCAGTCTTTGAGACTATTCCGTCCCAGCAGTCTTACTCAAGCGTTGGTTTTGCCACGAATGCAAGCTTTGTTTCAAATCTTGTACCACTCTCTGTCGATGCGTTTAGTTCGTTGGATAGTCTAGCATACTCAGGAGGTAGGACTAATCATGCCGCCGCTATATCTTCCTGCCAACAAACGTTATCCAATTCAGATGCTGTTGAAAGAAAGAATATGATCATTTTGATCACCGACGGTAATCCGACAGAACCCGACCAGGAGACAACTGCAATAAATGATGCGATAGCTGCTGCAATTCAAGCGAAAGAAGCTGGATCTATTCTCATTCCAGTAATGCTTACGACGACATCGATCGATAACAATACAACCGATTACATGAACGAGATAAGCAGCGAGGGATTGTTCTTCAACACATCCTTGTCAACGTTGGATAGCGTAGAAGAAAGTTTATTGTCCAAGGTATTGTGTTAGGATTATGTCTTGCTCTCTAGAGGTGCTATTGTCATGAGATGATACATAGCGAAGATTTTTTGGATATTGTACATATTTAGCTACGCACGTCAGGGGACTCGAACCCGAGATTCTACCATACTCCACTTCTCAAAATGACCCCCAACCCCACCTTTTACAGACATTCACCTACTAAGACCCCAAAACTGCATGCTGTTCATTTCCGAGACTCCGTAAACTCTGTCATCATTAAGTAATTGGCAGGTTTGTACCCAAATGGTACCCAAGCGGGAGATGACCCGGAATGATGACCTCACGAGGACACTATCTCAACGGAACTCTGATGTCCCCAGGAAAATCGGAAGACCCCATCAGGGAGGGCCATGACCTCAGAACGCGGCTGCAGCTTGCCTCCTGCAGTAGCCTGCAGCATTGCCTCCTTGATAGCAGCTGTCAAAAAATAATGATGTTATCCCAACATAAAGTAATCATGAAGAGACCAATCATCTACGATATCAGCAGGCTACTGGACGCACGACAGCTGCTCTCAGACTACTGTCAATCTGACAACCTCTGCGTGGATGGACTACGCAAAAGGATTGATCAGTTTGTTCAAATCCAAGCCATCATGGACCTCTCGACTTCGACAGGAAGGCTTCTCCTCCATCATGCTTGCATGAACGAAAGAGTTACAGCCGATATCGTCCGGCTTCTCATTGATAACTTTCCAGGAGCTGCCGGAGGACCCGACGAGAAAGAGTTCCAACCGATACCCCTTCACGTGGCCTGTTGGAACCAGAATACCACTGTAGAGATTGTACGACTTCTAATTGATGCATTCCCACAGTCTGTTCGTAGGCAGAGTGTAGACGGAGGAATGCCTCTACATTACCTATGCTGTGGTGACTGTGCCGACTCAGTGAACGTGTTGGGGCTACTGCTAGAAACGTATCCCGAAGCCGTGGATCATCCCACTCGAGCAGGCATGCTCCCTATTCATCTTGCTTGTATGGGATCGAAATCTGCCGAGTTTTGTCAAGTACTGGCCGAAGCGTATCCTGTGTTAGATGACGAATCGATTGGCGATGCGGATGTGATGGATCGAGAGAGCACAGCGTACCTGGAGAGTGTTTTCAACTTTGTCAGATCACACCCTGGTACTTTGAGTTGAAGATCGCTATTAGAAAGTGTTCATAACACCACGTACACATCTCAAATAGTGGTTAAGTGTAAAGTTGTAATGATTACGATACTAACGTAGCAATCCACTTGTCTTAATTTCGACATAGGTACCTATTAAGAAGTTAGCTCATGTGGTTGACGTTGAATACGTCAACGATCACTTCCAAAGATGGCTCTCTCGGCAAACGCAGGCAACACAAAAGAAGCTTGATGAATATCCGGAGTATAATACCTCAACTCCTTCTGAACACTCGCCTCAGGTGTACGTGTAGGAACCTTACACCCCTTCCCTCCCTTCGACGCAATAATAAACCCAATCTGGCCCGAAGGGTAAGATGGGATTGTACAATACGCATATTCCACAGTAGTAAACAAGGGCGTAATCGCCTTTACCAACGGCTGGATAAGATTCACATGTAGCCAAACACACTCTCCCTGAGTACAAATGATACCCCCCTCACGTAAACTTCCATGCATGGCCTTGTAAAATGGAGTTTCAAACAACACACATGCCGGACCAACCGGATCCGAACTATCCGTAATGATCACATCAAACGACGATTGATTCTCCTCCATAAACTTGGCCCCATCCATAATATTCACCTTGACACGCGGATCATCAAACCCCTTGGCCATGAACGGCAAATACTTTTTCGACACATCAATCACATCCTTATCCAATTCACAAATGACAATCTCCTCTACTCCAGGATGACGAGCTATTTCTCGAAGAACACCTCCGTCGCCGCCTCCAATCACCAATACCTTTTTAGGGTCGGGATGTGCATAGAGGGGAATGTGAGCCATCATTTCTTGATAGCTGAATTCATCCCGTTCGGTGCATTGGATGACTCCGTCTAGTACGAGGACCTTACCGTGATGTTCCGAGTCGAATACGAGTACATCTTGAAACAGCGATTTTTGGTGATAGAGCACCTCTTTGATTTGGAGGGAGAAGGCCTGGCCTTGCCAGAGGGGACCACGTTCGTGAAACCATTTGGTGTTGTCTTGTTTGGTTTCAAAGATGAGGTGGGAGTAATCTTTTGGCGGGGGAAAGTCAGCCATGTTTGTGGTGGAGAAGGATGATGTTGCTGCTGATAGGCAGAAGAGTATTGTCCATGCGAGGAGGGAGCTGTTTTTGAGCCAACGGATTAGCCAATGCATTGATATGATATGAGCTTCCTTCTTGGTGGTTGATGGATTTTTGAGCTAGACTTTTGAATTTTTTGATTTCTGAGTGATCTTGGTTGAAGCATGTAGGTAGGTAGGCTTCGATACATACAGATATCAAGACGGTATACTTGAAGTAGTACGTATCTTTTACTCTCAACACTCACGCCGATCGAGCCGCGCGCCGGCCCGCACCACTCATTTTTTGTTTTTGTTCTTTGACCATAGAAAAATCAAAGAGTACAATAGCAGCACAACCCCCAAAGAGCTCTTATCAACCAATACAAAACATCTCTCAATTGAAGTCGTCTCTATCTAAACCAGTAGTAAACTAGCAAAGTCAATCAATCAGAGTCAAACCATGCCACAAAGAACTACACCAGGAGGCTCCAAAAAGAAAAAGGGCCGAGCACCCAAACATCAAAACTCCTTTGCCTTTCGCCACAACCCCAAATCCAAAAAGACGGACAAGATACTAAACTCTCCCAACGTGGGAGTATGTCGACGATGCCATGATAAAATCGAATGGAGGAAGAAATACCGCAAGTACAAGCCTAGGACACAACTTGGAAAGTGCAATTTGTGTTGTGGGAAGAATATAAAGGCTGCGTATCATACGATTTGTACGGAGTGTGCGGGGGGTGATCGGGCGATTGCTGATATGGAAAAGCGACGTGGTGGTGGTGGTGTTGTTGTAGTTCAACCCGCAGGTGAGAAAGATGTAGAGTCACCCACTACTGATGGAGAGGAGCCAACATCAACAGATGATAATGATGCAACATCTAATCCAGTAGACCAGACAGCCATCAGACGGGCAAGAAGACGTCTCCGAGTTTGTGCCGTGTGTGCCTCCGAACCAGCTCTATCCAAACACTCTTACGGTGATGGAGAAGATGAGGATCTTATTGAAGATATACATTTACTCGAAGACAAGATTGAGGATGGGGTGAATGATGACGGGAAGAAATTGACACTGAGAGAGATCAAGTCATTGGAACGTAAGATTGAGAAGTTGCAGTTGGAGATGAAGGAGAGAAGAAAGGCTAGGGAAAACAAGGATGATGAAGAAGAAGAAGAAGAGGAAGGCAACGAGGATGATGGCAGTGATGGAGGCGATGGAGAGGAGACTGATAGTGTACAACTTGGTGATGTAACTGAAGAGCAAGATAACGACGATGACGCGAACGATCCCTTCTTGCAAGCGATCGGTGGCAAAGATAAACTGCTTGTTGGAGAAGAATACCAGAAAATGCTCCTAGCTCAGGGACAGCAGTCGTAGACTTAGTAATTTCTTTAGTAGAACTGCTATATCTTTCAATCAAATCTACTTCGCTTCATATCCCCACCATTCTCTAGCATATCCTTTTGGATTTGTTCAAGAGTTCGCCGATCCCTCTTGTTTGTGTTCAAAACAACCACATTATCTTCACCCACAATATTTTGTTTCATGGTAACCTCACTGCTCCTCTTGTCTTTTCTCTGAGCGATTTTAGATTGTGTGTCGGCCATGTGCCTGGAAAGTCCCTTGAGCTCTGCTGGCAAATCAGCCTTGTTCAAATCTTCCAACACATCCGCGGGGACATGTCCCTCTTTATACACCACAATAACAATCTCATCGATGAAATCGGTAGGTTCCTTGGCAGCGATCCATTTGTCCATCCCCACTTCTTCCACTTGCTCATAGACTACATATTTGAACACATCCATTGTGACCTTATCCCTCTCTTCAATAGGTACAGAATTCACCAGCGAAGCTAATGAAATTGATACCTTCGTGACAAACGTGCCGTTATCAGATTTAAACTTTTCCAAATCGGCAGCAACCTTTTCTCGAAAGGATGTAATTGCACCTGCAGCACCTGATGTGAGGTCTGGAGTGAGATCATTATTGCGGCGTTTTGCTCGGACAACATCAAGATGATTTTGAGTCTTTTGCTGTGCTCCCAGTAGGTTACCGAGAATGCCCCCACCGATCCCCTTTTTGGAGGATGTTGATTGTGACATACTTTTTTGCTGTGCCATTTGCTTTTGCCGCTGCTGTTGTTGCTCGCGCTGTATCTTTTGCTGTTGCATTTGTATTTGCTTCTCTTTTAGTTTTTGCTGCTCTATCTGGAGCTGTTTGTTTGGATCTATTGCAGGTTTTTTGCCTCTACTCAACACCCGATCATCAGCTAAATACTTTACATACAACAATTGAGTCTTATCCACACCCGCTGGCAGCTGCTCTGAAGGAACAGGAGGAGGATCAAACGGCACAACCAAAATGGCTCTAGTAGACGCAGTTGAATCATTGAACTTTGCAACACAAGCCTTCTTGCGATCTCTAAGATACTTGAGAAATCCAGGGAGACGATTTCCTCCCGTCGGTGCTCAATAAATAGCAAGTTTTCCAACCGCTAGTATCTTCTGAGTTGAGTGTCATCATTCCAGATGACCACGGCTCTCGCGTGTATCCATCTAACACCAGCTCGAAAGGCAAAGAGAGCTGTTGCGATGATGCATCCGTGGATACTGGCTCTACAGTGGCTAGGAATTCAGGCTGGACCCCTGGAGAGGGTGTTAACATGATCGTTGTTTCATTCATTGCTAGTGGCTTTTATGGAGATAGATGAGTTCATGATAATTGTACCGAGCTCCCAACCCATCTGTCAATAAATATCATGCTGTCGCGTCTCACATAAACTGAAAAAGTGACATATGTCAAACTGCTACTTTAACTGACAGCTTTGCTTGTCACGAACATGCAGCATTATACATTTCCTTGTATGGAGTACTCCCAGTTGTGACGTCGTGGCCGAGCGGTCTAAGGCGCTACGTTAAGGCCGTAGTCTTCACGGGCGTGGGTTCAAATCCCATCGACGTCAATCTTTTGCACTTTTGAGGTCATCAGTGACGCTCTTTTTGTTGGTTCACTATCAACTCATGCTTTCTTGTGGTGTGTTTCTCATTTGTAGAAGATTTTTTAATGTTTCACCACTGTGAAACTTTCTGAATCCATGCTGGAACCAGAAGATGTAAGTGGATAGTATCTTTGACTTTGAGTCTCAACATCAACATATGTAACTGTAACGTTTTAATCTATTAACAGTAGACAAGGCCACTGCAACTTGAAAGGATACTCCACTTTCCTAAGCACTTCTTAGCAGCCATGCTAGCTATGGCGAAGATTCTGAACATCTCGAAAAAGTAAACCCTGTATCATCATGAATAGGATTGACTGATGTGCTTTTCATTGAGGAGAATGGTGGTCTTCTTCAAATTCAAAGGAAGGAATGATTCACCATACATATACTGCCAAGCAACCATGTACATTTCCAAGCAACTACCATCAAAGCAAGCAAGCAAGAAGCAAACGAGCAAGCCACACTTTCCAATGGTGACAAAACAAAATTGGAAACACATCAAAAATATAAACGAATAGGGAATAGGCATATTGGCTCACCTCATCATCACATTCAACCACCATATCGTATCTAACGCTGTGAATATGGCAGTGAACAGCATCTAGTGGCCCATTATAGTCGGTTACAATAGTATAGAAGGATATATTCCGCTACTCATGCTCTTTGTAGTTGTATCAGCCATGCTAATGCCTCGTAGGGGGCCTGATGATGTCCAGTTTGGCCTCGCCTCAGCATCACATTCAACCACCATATCGTACCTAACGCTGTGAATATGGCAATGAACAGCTTTTAGCGGCCCATTACAATCAGTCATGATAGTATAGAAGCATCTTTTTCATGGCTCAATCATTAGTTCGTCGTATCAGCGTCGCTACAACGTATAGGTGACCTGATAAAGCATCTGAGATGGCCGCCAGCTCCTCTGTTGACAGCCATATCGCATCTCACGCTGTGAATATGGCAATCCACAGCTTCTAGTGACCCATGATAGTCGGCCATGATAGTATAGAAGCATCTTTTTCACGGCTCAAGCAATTGTTGCACGTGTCAGCGTCGCTACAACGTCGTAGGTGACCTGATGAAGCAACTGAGATTAAGATTGCCGCCAGCTCTTCTGTTGACAGCCATATCGTATCTCACGCTGTGAATATGGCAATCAGCAGCTTTTAGTGACCCATTGTAGCTGGCCTTGTTAGTATAAAAGCATCTTTTTCACGGCTCAAGCATTTGTTGCACGTGTCAGCGACGCTACAACGTCGAAGGTGACCTCATGAAGCATCTAAGATGGCCGCCAGCTCTTCTGTTGACAGCCATATCGCATCTCACGCTGTGAATATGGCAATCCACAGCTTCTAGTGACCCATGATAGCTGGCTATGATAGTATAGAAGCATCGTGTTCACGGCTCAAGCAATTGTTACACGTGTCAGCGTCGCTACAACGTCGAAGGTGACCTGATGAAGCAACTGAGATTAAGATTGCCGCCAGCTCTTCTGTCGACAGCCATATCGCATCTCACGCTGTGAATATGGAAATCAGCAGCTTTAAGTGACTCATGATAGCTGGCCTTGTTAGTATAAAAGCATCTTTTTCACGGCTCAAGCATTTGTTGCACGTGTCAGCGACGCTACAACGTCGAAGGTGACCTGATGAAGCATCTAAGATGGCTGCTAGCTCTTCTGTTGACAGCCATATCGCATCTCACGCTGTGAATATGGCAATCCACAGCTTCTAGTGACCCATGATAGTCGGCCATGATAGTATAGAAGCATCTTTTTCACGGCTCAAGCAATTGTTGCACGTGTCAGCGTCGCTACAACGTCGAAGGTGACCTGATGAAGCAACTGAGATTAAGATGGCCGCCAGCTCTACTCTCTAGCACAATATCGCATCTCACGCTGTGAATATGGCAATCCACAGCTTCTAGTGACCCATGATAGTCGGCCATGATAGTATAGAAGCATCTTTTTCACGGCTCAAGCATTAGTTCGTCGTGTCAGCGTCGCTAACAACGTCGAAGGTGACCTGATGAAGCATCTAAGATGGCCGCAGCTCTACTCTCTAGCACAATATCGCATCTCACGCTGTGAATATGGCAATCCACAGCTTCTAGTGACCCATGATAGCTGGCTATGATAGTATAGAAGCATCGTGTTCACGGCTCAAGCAATTGTTACACGTGTCAGCGTCGCTACAACGTCGAAGGTGACCTGATGAAGCAACTGAGATTAAGATTGCCGCCAGCTCTTCTGTCGACAGCCATATCGCATCTCACGCTGTGAATATGGAAATCAGCAGCTTTAAGTGACTCATGATAGCTGGCCTTGTTAGTATAAAAGCATCTTTTTCACGGCTCAAGCATTTGTTGCACGTGTCAGCGACGCTACAACGTCGAAGGTGACCTGATGAAGCATCTAAGATGGCTGCTAGCTCTTCTGTTGACAGCCATATCGCATCTCACGCTGTGAATATGGCAATCCACAGCTTCTAGTGACCCATGATAGTCGGCCATGATAGTATAGAAGCATCTTTTTCACGGCTCAAGCAATTGTTGCACGTGTCAGCGTCGCTACAACGTCGAAGGTGACCTGATGAAGCAACTGAGATTAAGATGGCCGCCAGCTCTACTCTCTAGCACAATATCGCATCTCACGCTGTGAATATGGCAATCCACAGCTTCTAGTGACCCATGATAGTCGGCCATGATAGTATAGAAGCATCTTTTTCACGGCTCAAGCATTAGTTCGTCGTGTCAGCGTCGCTACAACGTCGAAGGTGACCTGATGAAGCATCTAAGATGGCCGCAGCTCTACTCTCTAGCACAATATCGCATCTCACGCTGTGAATATGGCAATCCACAGCTTCTAGTGACCCATGATAGCCGGCCATGATAGTATAGAAGCATCTTTTTCACGGCTCAAGCATTAGTTCGTCGTGTCAGCGTCGCTACAACGTCGAAGGTGACCTGATGAAGCAACTGAGATTAAGATTGCCGCCAGCTCTTCTGTTAACAGCCATATCGTATCTCACGCTGTGAATATGGCAATCAGCAGCTTTTAGTGACCCATTGTAGCTGGCCTTGTTAGTATAAAAGCATCTTTTTCACGGCTCAAGCATTTGTTGCACGTGTCAGCGACGCTACTACGTCGAAGGTGACCTGATGAAGCATCTAAGATGGCCGCCAGCTCTTCTGTTGACAGCCATATCGCATCTCACGCTGTGAATATGGCAATCCACAGCTTCTAGTGACCCATGATAGCTGGCTATGATAGTATAGAAGCATCGTGTTCACGGCTCAAGCATTGTTACACGTGTCAGCGTCGCTACAACGTTGAAGGTGACCTGATGAAGCAACTGAGATTAAGATTGCCGCCAGCTCCTCTGTCGACAGCCATATCGCATCTCACGCTGTGAATATGGAACTCAGCAGCTTTAAGTGACTCATGATAGCTGGCCTTGTTAGTATAAAAAGCATCTTTTTCACGGCTCAAGCATTAGTTCGTCGTATCAGCGTCGCTACAACGTCGAAGGTGACCTGATGAAGCATCTAAGATGGCTGCTAGCTCTTCTGTTGACAGCCATATCGCATCTCACGCTGTGAATATGGCAATCCACAGCTTCTAGTGACCCATGATAGTCGGCCATGATAGTATAGAAGCATCTTTTTCACGGCTCAAGCAATTGTTGCACGTGTCAGCGTCGCTACAACGTCGAAGGTGACCTGATGAAGCATCTGAGATTAAGATTGCCGCCAGCTCCTCTGTTGACAGCCATATCGCATCTCACGCTGTGAATATGGCAATCCACAGCTTCTAGTGACCCATGATAGTCGGCCATGATAGTATAGAAGCATCTTTTTCACGGCTCAAGCATTAGTTCGTCGTATCAGCGTCGCTACAACGTCGTAGGTGACCTCATGAAGCAACTGAGATTAAGATTGCCGCCAGCTCCTCTGTTGACAGCCATATCGTATCTCACGCTGTGAATATGGCAATCCACAGCTTCTAGTGACCCATGATAGTCGGCCATGATAGTATAGAAGCATCTTTTTCACGGCTCAAGCATTTGTTGCACGTGTCAGCGTCGCTACAACGTCGAAGGTGACCTGATGAAGCAACTGAGATTAAGATGGCCGCCAGCTCTACTCTGTAGCAGCAATATCGCATCTCACGCTGTGAATATGGCAATCCACAGCTTCTAGTGACCCATGATAGCCGGCCATGATAGTATAGAAGCATCTTTTTCACGGCTCAAGCATTTGTTGCACGTGTCAGCGACGCTACAACGTCGAAGGTGGCCTGATGAAGCATCTAAGATGGCCGCCAGCTCTTCTGTTGACAGCCATATCGCATCTCACGCTGTGAATATGGCAATCCACAGCTTCTAGTGACCCATGATAGCTGGCTATGATAGTATAGAAGCATCGTGTTCACGGCTCAAGCAATTGTTACACGTGTCAGCGTCGCTACAACGTTGAAGGTGACCTGATGAAGCAACTGAGATTAAGATTGCCGCCAGCTCCTCTGTCGACAGCCATATCGCATCTCACGCTGTGAATATGGAACTCAGCAGCTTTAAGTGACTCATGATAGCTGGCCTTGTTAGTATAAAAGCATCTTTTTTACGGCTCAAGCATTAGTTCGTCGTATCAGCGACGCTACAACGTCGAAGGTGACCTGATGAAGCATCTAAGATGGCTGCTAGCTCTTGTGTTGACAGCCATATCGCATCTCACGCTGTGAATATGGCAATCCACAGCTTCTAGTGACCCATGATAGTCGGCCATGATAGTATAAAAGCATCTTTTTCACGGCTCAAGCAATTGTTGCACGTGTCAGCGTCGCTACAACGTTGAAGGTGACCTGATGAAGCATCTAAGATTAAGATTGCCGCCAGCTCCTCTGTTGACAGCCATATCGCATCTCACGCTGTGAATATGGCAGTCAACAGCTTCTAGTGACCCATGATAGTCGTCATGATAGTATAGAAGCATCTTTTTCACGGCTCAAGCATTAGTTCGTCGTATCAGCGTCGCTACAACGTCGTAGGTGACCTCATGAAGCAACTGAGATTAAGATTGCCGCCAGCTCCTCTGTTGACAGCCATATCGTATCTCACGCTGTGAATATGGCAATCCACAGCTTCTAGTGACCCATGACTGTCGGCCATGATAGTATAGAAGCATCTTTTTCACGGCTCAAGCAATTGTTGCACGTGTCAGCGTCGCTATAACGTCGAAAGTGACCTGATGAAGCATCTGAGATGGCCGCAGCTCTACTCTCTAGCACAATATCGCATCTCACGCTGTGAATATGGCAGTCAACAGCTTCTAGTGACCCATGATAGTCGGCCATGATAGTATAGAAGCATCTTTTTCACGGCTCAAGCATTTGTTGCACGTGTCAGCGTCGCTACAACGTCGAAGGTGACCTGATGAAGCATCTGAGATGGCCGCAGCTCTACTCTCTAGCACAATATCGCATCTCACGCTGTGAATATGGCAATCCACAGCTTCTAGTGACCCATGATAGTCGGCCATGATAGTATAGAAGCATCTTTTTCACGGCTCAAGCATTTGTTGCACGTGTCAGCGTCGCTACAACGTCGTAGGTGACCTGATGAAGCAACTGAGATTAAGATGGCCGCCAGCTCTACTCTCTAGCACAATATCGCATCTCACGCTGTGAATATGGCAATCCACAGCTTCTAGTGACCCATGATAGTCGGCCATGATAGTATAAAAGCATCTTTTTCACGGCTCAAGCATTAGTTCGTCGTATCAGCGTCGCTACAACGTCGTAGGTGACCTGATGAAGCAGCTGAGATTAAGATTGCCGCCAGCTCCTCTGTTGACAGCCATATCGCATCTCACGCTGTGAATATGGCAGTCAACAGCTTCTAGTGACCCATGATAGTCGGCCATGATAGTATAGAAGCATCTTTTTCACGGCTCAAGCATTAGTTCGTCGTATCAGCGTCGCTACAACGTCGTAGGTGACCTGATGAAGCATCTGAGATGGCCGCAGCTCTACTCTCTAGCAGAATATCGCATCTCACGCTGTGAATATGGCAATCCACAGCTTCTAGTGACCCATGATAGTCGGCCATGATAGTATAGAGGCATCTTTTTCACGGCTCAAGCATTTGTTGCACGTGTCAGCGTCGCTACAACGTCGTAGGTGACCTGATGAAGCAACTGAGATTAAGATGGCCGCCAGCTCTACTCTCTAGCACAATATCGCATCTCACGCTGTGAATATGGCAATCCACAGCTTCTAGTGACCCATGATAGTCGGCCATGATAGTATAGAAGCATCTTTTTCACGGCTCAAGCATTTGTTGCACGTGTCAGCGTCGCTACAACGTCGTAGGTGACCTGATGAAGCAACTGAGATTAAGATGGCCGCCAGCTCTACTCTCTAGCACAATATCGCATCTCACGCTGTGAATATGGCAATCCACAGCTTCTAGTGACCCATGATAGTCGGCCATGATAGTATAAAAGCATCTTTTTCACGGCTCAAGCATTAGTTCGTCGTATCAGCGTCGCTACAACGTCGTAGGTGACCTGATGAAGCAGCTGAGATTAAGATTGCCGCCAGCTCCTCTGTTGACAGCCATATCGCATCTCACGCTGTGAATATGGCAGTCAACAGCTTCTAGTGACCCATGATAGTCGGCCATGATAGTATAGAAGCATCTTTTTCACGGCTCAAGCATTAGTTCGTCGTATCAGCGTCGCTACAACGTCGTAGGTGACCTGATGAAGCATCTGAGATGGCCGCAGCTCTACTCTCTAGCAGAATATCGCATCTCACGCTGTGAATATGGCAATCCACAGCTTCTAGTGACCCATGATAGTCGGCCATGATAGTATAGAAGCATCTTTTTCACGGCTCAAGCATTTGTTGCACGTGTCAGCGTCGCTACAACGTCGTAGGTGACCTGATGAAGCAACTGAGATTAAGATGGCCGCCAGCTCCACTCTATAGCACAATATCGCATCTCACGCTGTGAATATGGCAATCCACAGCTTCTAGTGACCCATGATAGTCGGCCATGATAGTATAGAAGCATCTTTTTCACGGCTCAAGCATTTGTTGCACGTGTCAGCGTCGCTACAACGTCGAAGGTGACCTGATGAAGCAACTGAGATTAAGATGGCCGCCAGCTCCTCTGTTGACAGCCATATCGTATCTCACGCTGTGAATATGGCAATCCACAGCTTCTAGTGACCCGTGACTAGTCGGCCATGATAGTATAAAAGCATCTTTTTCACGGCTCAAGCAATTGTTGCACGTGTCAGCGTCGCTACAACGTCGAAGGTGACCTGATGAAGCATCTAAGACGGCCGCCAGCTCTCTGTTGACAGCCATATCGTATCTCACGCTGTGAATATGGCAATCCACAGCTTCTAGTGACCCATGATAGTCGGCCATGATAGTATAGAAGCATCTTTTTCACGGCTCAAGCAATTGTTGCACGTGTCAGCGTCGCTATAACGTCGAAAGTGACCTGATGAAGCATCTGAGATGGCCGCCAGCTCTACTCTCTAGCACAATATCGCATCTCACGCTGTGAATATGGCAGTCAACAGCTTCTAGTGACCCATGATAGTCGGCCATGATAGTATAGAAGCATCTTTTTCACGGCTCAAGCATTTGTTGCACGTGTCAGCGTCGCTACAACGTCGAAGGTGACCTGATGAAGCATCTGAGATGGCCGCAGCTCTACTCTCTAGCACAATATCGCATCTCACGCTGTGAATATGGCAATCCACAGCTTCTAGTGACCCATGATAGTCGGCCATGATAGTATAGAAGCATCTTTTTCACGGCTCAAGCATTTGTTGCACGTGTCAGCGTCGCTACAACGTCGTAGGTGACCTGATGAAGCAACTGAGATTAAGATGGCCGCCAGCTCTACTCTCTAGCACAATATCGCATCTCACGCTGTGAATATGGCAATCCACAGCTTCTAGTGACCCATGATAGTCGGCCATGATAGTATAGAAAGCATCTTTTTCACGGCTCAAGCATTAGTTCGTCGTATCAGCGTCGCTACAACGTCGTAGGTGACCTGATGAAGCACTGAGATTAGATGGCCGCCAGCTCACTCTGTTGACAGCCATATCGCATCTCACGCTGTGAATATGGCAATCAACAGCTTCTAGTGACCCATGATAGTCGGCCATGATAGTATAGAAGCATCTTTTTCACGGCTCAAGCATTGTTGCGACGTGTCAGCGTCGCTACAACGTCGTAGGTGACCTGATGAAGCATCTGAGATGGCCGCCAGCTCTACTCTCTAGCACAATATCGCATCTCACGCTGTGAATATGGCAATCCACAGCTTCTAGTGACCCATGATAGTCGGCCATGATAGTATAGAAGCATCTTTTTCACGGCTCAAGCATTTGTTGCGCGTGTCAGCGTCGCTACAACGTCGTAGGTGACCTGATGAAGCAACTGAGATTAGATGCCGCCAGCTCTACTCTCTAGCACCATATCGCATCTCACGCTGTGAATATGGCAATCCACAGCTTCTAGTGACCCATGATAGTCGGCCATGATAGTATAGAAGCATCTTTTTCACGGCTCAAGCATTGTTTGTACGTGATCAGGCGTCGCTACAACGTCGTAGGTGACCTGATGAAGCATCTGAGATGATGCCGCCAGCTCTACTCTCTAGCACATATCGTATCTCACGCTGTGAATATGGCAATCACAGCTTCTAGTGACCCATGATAGTCGGCCATGATAGGTCTAAAAAGCATCTTTTGTCACGGCTCAAGCAATTGAGGAATTCACGTGTCATCGATCGGGCTACAACGTCCGAAGAGTGACCTGATGAAGCAGCTGAGAAATTAAGATTGCCGCCAGCTTCACCTCTGCTGACAGCACATATTCGCATCTCACGCTGTGAATATGGCAGTTCAACAGCTTCTAGTGACCCATGAGAGGCGACCAGGATATTATAGAAGCATCTTTTTCACGGCTCAGCGATAATTGTATGCACGAGTCGGATCTGTCTGCTACAACGCTCAAGATAGTTCGTCTGTATCACTCGCGCTACACGTCGTAGGTTACCGTGTGAAGCAGTCTGAGATGGCCCGCAAGCGCTACTCTCCTAGCACAATATCGCGAGTCTCACGCGTGTGGATATGGACAAACCATCCGCCGCTTCTAGTGACCCCCTGATAGTTCGGGCCATGATAGTGAGTGAGAAGCACTCTGTGTTCACGGCTCAGAAGCATTTGTTTGCGCGTGTTCCAGCGTCGCGCTGACGACGTTCGTAGGTGACCGATGAAGCAACTGAGAATAAGATGGCCGCCCAGCTCTACTCTCAGATAGCACAATAATCGCATAACTCACGCTGTGAATCAATGGCAATCCACAGCTTCTAGG